>CM034150.1:642001340-642164589 GCA_019776745.2 Taxus chinensis | reverse complement strand
GATTGTAAAAATCAGAGTCATTACTGGATGTTACAGTTTTCTTTGGTGTCCTTTCCTCAGATTAATACATTCAATTATATTACTGATTGTTTAGTGCATCATACATTCTACAGAAAGCTGAAATGCAGAAAAAAACACAACTTATTTTCAAATCAATGTTTTATTCATAAGGAATTTCAAATGTGCCCACACAAGCTATGGGATGTAACTAAAAGTAAAGTACAACTACTAAAATAAGAGGTACACATGCATGAAAGAGAAAATAAAGGAGTATGAGTGAAGCCATCATTTCCTTTGGTCTTCTCCTTTGGTTGATGCAATCTTCATCTTTATATTAATCCTCACCACTAGAAGCATTGAACTTGGAAAGAAGAAAAATAACAAAATCATCAGTTAAGAGCTCAGGGTTAATCCATATTCCTACATTGTCCAAATTGTGCCATATGAATCTTGTATTAGTAGGATAATAAATTACTTAGAGATCATATTGCCGCATACATGATTTAATCACTCAAAAAGAAGGAGGAGAAGAAGAGAAAGAAGGAAAAGAAAAAAAAATAATGACATAGAGAGAAAAAAGGGGCTAATTTTTCTAACTATTTTCTTAAGTGTGGAAGGTAGAGTTGCAGCCAAGAAGAAATTAATAAAGTCTGTCAACAAAGATTGCAGAGTTCAATGACTTCTATCCTATGCCATAAATCATTTAAGTAATAAGTACCTGCTGGAATGAAGGAAGAATACACTCAAGTTTTAGTAACTATCATACAAATTAGAGAGGGGGGGAGATAGGGAGAATAGAAAAGAAGAAAAAGTTACAATGAAAAGAGAGACTGACAAATAGAAGTATGCGTTTTGGATTACAACTAAAAGGGGCAAGAAGAACAAGATTCAAGAAGCTGAAGTTAACTTGAGGAAAGGATTACAGCTAAACAAAATGAGAAAAAGGATTCTGGGAAAATTTGACAGGGCTTCGCCATGTAAATGGACATTGACATCTTTTCGTCATGTTGTTTTAACTAATACATGCTTTAAAAGATTTATGTAAATCAAGTAAGTGATATAGAAAAGTAGAAAAGTATGCCATGATTAAGATACTATTATTGTGTTTCAGTTTCCAACAACAAATCGTTTTCAATAGAAAAAAGGGTTACATTTTGTATTCTGAATCAGAAAATACAACTACTACAGCTGAAAACGAAAGGAAGAGAATTCTGGAAAACAATTTCCAGGGCTTCGCCATGGAAAATCAACATTTCAAATTTCCAGCATGCTTATCAAGAAATAAAGCATCTAAATAAAAGAAATAATATTGATGTATTTCAACAAAGCATCTGAATCAAGGCTTATGCTTGAGAATGGTATTATGAGGATGAATAACTGCTTATAATTCTAGAAAAAGCCACATGCAAGGTACAAAGACCCCTTAAGATCAAGAACAGATTGCAGAATCAAATGAAGTAAAGTAATTTCCAGTACCCATGGTAAGGGAAAGATACCTAAATTTGGGTTTTTACTATCTCAAACTTTAAATTGAAAATTACAGATCAAGGTAAGGAAAACAATTTTTCACTTGTAAATTGAAGTAGAGAAAACCCTCAAGTAATCATCAACTTCATAATTAAAGAGTGCAAATGTAACTACATGTTACAAGAAATCAATCCAAAAGGTGAATTGAAGAGAGAAAATGCATGGTATGCTAAAAGATATAGAAATGCTACGATACCAATGGAGAACAGCCAAGAAGGGTTTCAAGTACATATTAATGATATTTTTGAAAGTCAAAATAAAAAATGAAACACATAACCCTCAAGCAAGGTGAGACTTCAGAGTTCTCAAAAGCATCAAAGTATTCAAGTCTTAGGATGAAACAGAACTCGAATCAAGAACATAATAGTTCAGAGTTTGAATCAATAACATAAAAGTTACCAAAAAATTATGAAAAACTCAGAGGTACAAAATTAAAAATAAAAGAGCTCTACAAATGATGGAATAAGGTTTTAGTAAAATATGCAAAAATCGTAGACCCAATTAAGTAGAGATGACAAATCCATACTAAACTCACAAGAGCTCACAATTTCAGAGTAAGGCTTCAATACCCAATTCTTGCCCCCGTCATGATAATGATGACAAAATAGAAAGGAATATAGCTCCAGTTGGTGCGATGATAATATTTTGAATAAATGAGAAACCCAAACCCATTCCGTAGAAATGAAGAAAATTCCTAGTTAAAATGTGCTTCAGATTTATAAATAGACCTGATATTGGACGAAGTTTTACTACTATGGAAGCCACCTTTTCAAATCAAAGTAAGAAGCACTTTCAGAGTTAAAGTCAAACATACGTATGTGCCCTTAGGGAACTTTATAAAATCATAACATTCATTGTACAATACGAAGTTTCGATGCAATACATTATCAAAAGAAAACCCACTTCGTATAAGAAAAATGGCAGAATAGTTAACTCTAAGCTACTATGAAATTGAGGGAATAAGAGATTTACCTTAAAAGTAGGGTTACAGGAACTCAAGAATCCTTCATCAGGCCACCAGGTAATAGAAAACAGAATATTACTTCAGAATCCACTACATGACATCCGTCGAAGCAGTATAATAGCGAGCAGAGGAAAAGAACAGAGCTCGCAGAAGCCCAAAGAAAATATTCATGGCGACAATAGAATTTTCAGAACTCAAGGCAAAGCAAAGAACATAAAATAATTGTTCACATTCTTATAAACTCACAAAGGTCAAAGAATAATATATTTCTGAGCTTGAAGTCTATAAAATGATGGTAAACTTCCACAATCATCCCATTCAGAAAGCTCCAACAGAGACAAAGACAAGAAAATACAGATGCTTGAAGGATCACAAGATTGAAAAGGGGAACAGAGCCAAGCTTCAAACGTCCATAATGGTGGAACAAACAAAATTCACCAGGGCTTCACTCGCAGAACCCAAATACCATAATGGCGTGATCATTGAGGTCAAAGTACCTTTACCACCGAGCTCAAGAGTTGGGTTAATTTCAAACTCAATTGCAGTCAAAGATCAATGACCACTAATCAAAAGGACACAAGATCAACGCTTTGAGATCGATACCATCTTTCAAATCAAACCATCATGGTCAGTTTCCACTAGCCACCTTAATTTCCAGGTCAAAAACCATAACCACAGGTCAAGAATCGATGGTTTGTAATCAAATAGTACAGAGATTGACAGACTGCAATCATCACCAATTTTTAGTGCAAACCACCAGGGTTAAAGCAAACTCTACCTGAGTTAGCCATGTCACTGACCAACTTTTGAAGGGGTGATTGATCATGCAAAGGGGGCTAGCCCCATGATTAAAACAAAATCATTGCCTTCAAAAAACAAAAGGATCAACTATAGTCCAACTTCAAATAATATAAAGTGCCGACCAAATCATGTTCACCAATGATCACCAAAAAGGTAAGGGTTATAAAACCATAATCATGTGTTATTCAAATTTGCAAAATCCAACTAATATACAAGGCATGTCATAATCAAAGGGTTGCAAAGACTATAATATGGTATGTATATTAATCAAAGGTGGCAGACCTCATAATTTGCTAACTCCACAAGAGTAGCCAAACACAACGAAGACAAGAGCTCAAAACCAAGGTGGTCCCCACTATTGAAAGAGTTGGAGATGATTTATAGTATGTCACCCATGTGACCACTAGAAGCCAAAGGAATTTCAACATCATAACCTAAGCTTGGAGTTGGTCCCCATAGTGAGGTGAATATTTTTCTATGTATTGGAGATAAAAAATATTCATTTTCTTGCACAGGAGTATATTACATGCCTTTAGCAAAAGGATAGATCAGCAAGAAGACAAATTTACATGCTCAAGGAAGGAGAATTTCCCAACAAGCAATATTTATTATTAGCATTATTCACCCGTCTTTATTAAAAATAGAACAGTCAACCTCAGTTGACTGAAATGTAACCAAAGGCTATTAATGCCTCTTTTTACTAGTTTGTTTTATTTTAATCCTTTATTCATTATTAAATAAAGGATAAAAATAGGATGCATGGGCAAGTATAGCCTTAATATATTTTTATGAAGGGTGGATGAATCAATTTTTCTATATATTGTGTGTCTTGGCAAAGTACAAGAGAGGAATTTTTAGATACAGGAGTGCTGAAGCAATTATTTTGCCAATTTTTCCCTCTCAATGTGAAGGATTTTCTACCTTTCCCATTATTTGTAGTCTTGTGTATTTTTTCATTAATCTTGTGAATGCAAATTTCCTAGTTAATCATCTTACCCCGTTGCAAATTTAGTAATTTTTGCATGATATTAATGTCCATGTTTATCTTGGTAGTATTGTTGTGATACTTTCCCTCAATACCTCAAAGTGTTTTCCCCTTAACATTCTACAGAAAACTATTGGTTCGTGCATCAAGAATCATTTCATATATTAGTTGTTTATATACTCAGTCAAAATCCCTTATATAAATTTGGTGTATCACCTCAGTTTTAATCATTTTACTATCATCTTTTACCCTTAACCTTATAAAAATCTATCTAGGATACATCAATAAGAAACCGACCTTGATACTAGAGACTCACCTCAAAATAGGTATACACACAGACCTAAGGTGTTTCCATTGTATCTATGAAAGAGATAGATACAATTTGCAAGCTCAGAACACCTACAACCATCTCTCTACAGGGTACACTTTCGAGAGATAACAACTCCTCTATTGCAACCACAACTAGGTCAAATCTAAACGAAAGGCTTTTCAATACCTTCTCTATGATTTTTTGTTCTTCTACCACATATCCATTTGTCCTCTTTTTATTAACAATGATTATAGTCCTTGTAAAGAATTCATTTCTAGACTATGAGTCTTTCATGAGAAGAGTTTCAAACTCTCTCATTAGCATCTATAATTTGACTACTTTCACCTTGTCACTTTCTTGATAAGCATTCTGTAGGGTATTCCAATATTTCTTGGAGTTAATAGTTGTTCCTATCCTTAGAAATAATAAATATGTGACTACATTATTGATGTAGCTAAAATATTTTTGCAGCATTTATTCTATTACCCTTCAAAGCATTCTTCTGTGCTTGTGTTAGTTCATTGAAAGAAGCATAGTCTGCTACCTCAATATAGCCTCCTTCAACCAGTTCCCAAATCTCTTTATAAGAGAACAATGTCTTCATTTTAATACACAAGATGTCATAATTTTTCCAATCAAATATTGGGGGTTGTTAGGATTTTTTGTTGGAAGCCATTACGACTCAACCCATAAATAAAAAATACAAACCCACAAAATATTGAGCTCTTGTTCACTCTGATACCAAACTATTGGTAAAATTTAGTGCCAAATGCAACCAGTAAGGGAAAGACACATCCAGAAATATAAATAAAACACACAGACACAGATATATTATATTAATTTTAGAAATTTTACAATCTTAGAGCTTTTTCTCTATTTTTCGATTGTTTATTTTCTTGTGTCCAAATCTTTCTTTCTTTTTCTTACAAAAATTTCCTGTGTGATGTTGCACACATTTATTTGCAAAATAATCCCCTTTCTATTTTCTCCTCTTTGTATTCTCCCTTTTCTTCTTTATTATGTTGATGTACGAATTTCTCCCTTTTTTTGTATTCTTCTTCTTTGTATTTTTCTCCTCAAAGTTGATGCTCATTATTATCTATTCCACCTCACATTATGTTGTTACATATCTATTTATATACATCCCTATTACAATTTTATCGTTGCCTTAAATCTATAAAAATATATTTACTTTTCCTTTGCAGCAAATAAATCCCCAAAAAAACACAGACCTTGAACAATATATAATGCCACATATAAATTAAAATATACTCCTAGGCCTTTACTAATATTCCACAATCAAATATTGATGTTAGACCCAAAATAACAATAAACCCAAAAATTTAGGGACATTAAAGTCCGTTGGGAGGAGAGAAGAAAAAACCACCCGAAATAGGGGCCACATAGAATGTAACGTTGGCGGAGGATATAAATTCTAATGGAAATAATACAGTGAATCACTAAATTAATTCAACGGCCAAAATAATTTAATGCCAAAACATTAAATCAGCACCCAAAATATTAAATAATCTAACAGTGGTGGTTGGCGGAGTTGCTAATCAATAGATTTGAAATTTTGAGGGGCTCGAGATTACATAAATGCCCACATTTTTATTTGGCACCAAATACAGAAATACTCTGCCTTCCCAAAGTGAAGCTCAATACCAACATAGAGGTTATTCTCTGGAATCTGGTGTCGTATGAAGTTGCAGCAAACCCTGGGGCATTTTTGTTTACTCGGTACATGGATTTCATGAATGGGATCATCGAGACCAATGAAGATGTTTGGATGCTCATAAAGATCAATATTATTTGCAAAGTACCTGGAAAGCGAAAAGATGGTTGAAAACATGTGAAACAACATGGG
Organism: Taxus chinensis; assembly: GCA_019776745.2. Taxonomy (NCBI): domain Eukaryota; kingdom Viridiplantae; phylum Streptophyta; class Pinopsida; order Cupressales; family Taxaceae; genus Taxus; species Taxus chinensis. The sequence goes on along the minus strand of CM034150.1, from coordinate 642,158,135 downwards.
TAAATGTGTCAAATTGACCAAATTTGACCAATTGGATGTGGTTATAAGAGAGTTCAATAAGTACTGCAAGAGGACATGGAGCACGGAATACATTAAGAAATATGTTTTTGGTTCATGGAAATTCATGTAATCTCCTCCTAACTCCTCCATGAAATTGGTGTTGTCAAGCCACTACTAGGTGTGTGCTTACTACATATCCTCCTAACTCCTCCATGAAATTGGTGGAATACGTTAAGAAATACGTAATAGGTGTGTGCTTACTACATATCCGTGTTTGATAAAAGACCAATACTTCTTCCTAGTACATTGGTAGCTTTGTGTATGAGGGAAATCCATGGTTATAAATAAATTTTCCCTTCAAAAATGATTATTATATTTTCATTTATTTTTGTTCATTTTTTTTTATTTTGTTCCGGGAACTTGAGTTACATAGATATCGACATCTTTGTCCATGTTACGAGAATATATAACTAATTAAAATTTAATGAGTAAGCACTCACCTATTTCAAAGCCTTCATTTTGTTCCCAGATATTATATATATATATATATATAGAGAGAGAGAGAGAGAGAGAGAGACAAACACATATGCATATATACATATATACACATACACATACACATACACATACACATACATACATATATATATATATATCTGCACACACACATGCATACATACATACATATCGCTCCCCATGTTATAAAGAACATATAGCTTATTTCAATGTGATGAGTAAGCATACACTTATATCAAATATATCATTTAGCTAAGTAACCACTGTTGGTGCTCAAATTAGTCTCGCCCTGTTTGTCATTAAAATCCCTCAGTTTGTGACCTCTATCACATTTTTTATCTCCCCGTGTTGGTGCTTGAAGACTCTATCCTCCATTTGGTTGCCATGATCAGTCCCTTCCTTCGTCAAAGATCACTTAAAGATCCATAATTTGTTTTTCGTTTTTGTCCATCTAAAGGTGTCTGTAAATTGGGCGTAAGACTCTGGTTGTTTCTTTCCTTCTATTTTCCGTAGTTGTGTGTTGTTGTCCCCGTAAATTTTTGTCCCAAGTACCTGAAGAAATGTTAATGGATGTAGCTTAAAGGATCATGTTTGAACATTATAAAATTTCCATATTCTCTGTCCTTAAAGGAAATTTCATCTCCGAGCTCAAACGGTGGTTTCCCTACTTTTTTACAATTTGACAGGTGTGTTTTTACCGTCAAATTTAAATCTCTGCATTAGTGGAAATGTGGCCCTTTTTGGTTGGATGCAGCTCAGTGGGGCACTCTAAAAACTCTATGGATCGTTTTAACCCAAACTTGTCCACATGGAGGAACGACACTCGTTTGAAGACTCACTTTTTGGTTTGGCCTTGGAGCTGCACCGAGGGGACGTGTGAAGGATTTTTCTTCTTTTCCCGTACTTAAACAAAATTTTCATGCAACCAGTATAATGTGGACATGTGGTGGGATGGCACTCATTTGAGGATCTGCCTCAAGGTACCACCTTAACAATTGTGACAGAGGGATAGGTGGAGGGTTCTGTCAGCTCTGCTCTGTACTTAAAATTTTAAAGAAATTTTCTAAGGCCTGGGACATGTGGAGGGACTGCTCATGTTTGGGGAGTAGCCCCTCAATTTCATTTTGAAGAAGCACCAAGAGGACACTTTGAGGCTTCTGCTCACTCTACCTTTTTGCTTCGACTTTTCAATGGCTGAAGGAGAATGTCTCGGACTCTAGACACATGGCACTTTCCACAAAAGCTTCAACTTTTTAACAAACTCTACTAGAATGAGACACGTGTTGAGCCCACGCTTGTTTGGGGTCTCTACTTTTGGGGACCATCTCAAAATGCACCACTGAGACACGTGGAAGTTTGAAAATTCAAAAGGCGGGGAGGCGGGCCATCAGAGGCAGCTTGGATTTTTTGGCCCTTATTATCAAAAAGATTAAAGTCATAAAAATGACCCGGAAGTCCAATAGAGAATGGTCAAAATTTGTTTTGAAAAGTCAACGGTGGAGGGGCAGACTTTCAGGGGAAATTTGGAAAATTTTCCTTTTATGAAAAAAGGGGTTAACGTATAAAAAGGAAGCATGGTTATGTAGGGACCCACATCAGAAACTAAAGGTGGAAGGACAGACCTGTGGGGAAAATTTGGAAATTTTTCCTTTTTCCAAAAAAAAAGGTAAAATAGCATAATCGAGCCACGGTTCCTCTTAGACCGACATTGGGACACATGGCAAGCCCATTTTTCAAAGGCAGAGTGGTGGAGCAAAATGAATTTTTTTTCATTTCTTCCCAAAAGTTGTAAAAGGTAAAAAGAACCCCCATGCCCATCTTAACTCGGATCTCCCATGTGGATTGTCCAAATTCAAAAGGGAAATCGATGACGAATGTGCATCTGTATCTGATTTTCTACCATTTTTTCTTCAAAGCTCCTGGGATGTGAATTTTTATGGTTTTTTTTATCATTTCTTGGTGTCTCCTACATGCCAAATGAAGAGGATAATTAATTTGATATTTTGTTTTGGTGAGGAAGATCTGAAAAGGTATTTTACCATTAAGATGTGATCTAACTATCAGGTTCGATCTGATTTTCCAGTCTTTCCTTCCTTGGCACGGAAAAAACTAGATTTGATAGATTAGAGGAGGAAGTAGTTGGCGCATGAGATGAAGAGTGACTTATCAGATGAATTAATTGAATGCTGGAAATATTTTGAAGAGATTTTTCCTCTGAGCACCTGACAACTTTTTTGCAAATCCGATTCTAGAAATCACGATCAAAATCTTAACAAACAATGGTGCTTTGAATGTTTCTTATTTTGGGGGGAAAACTCTATTATAGATTAAATGTTATAAATGGCATGAATTTTTCATGCAAATGGTTGGAGTGTTAGAGGTCAGGAGTTAATTCCTAAGAAAAAAGTTTGACATAGCACTTCTTTCTAAGAAATTATCTAAGAAACCTATTTATTTCTTTTGTGTTAAATTCAATCATGTCAAGGTGGTTGCAAGTGTACAGCCATTGACAAGCTCTGAGATTGTTCTAGAAAATTTCCCCTACTGATGCATTTAATCAAATTTGAGTTAATCTGTGTTTGATTTTGAGAAAAATTGTGTCTGCTTCATTTTTGAATGTCTGCAAATAGTTTTTCTTGTTCCCATTGCAATCTTACATTGAAATCTTTGTGAATCACACAAGATCTTCTCCTTGTGATATTTTGGTGGCATTTGCAATTTCATTTATCAGAAGAGCTTTCATTTGATAGTGAAATAAACAAATTTAAAATCACTCTACTCATATCATGATGATAAGATTGTTTTTTAGACTTTGATGGTATCTTAGGCATGATAAAACGAAGGTTGATAATGTTCAATTAAGTTTTTCAATTTGAGTCTTCATTTTGGAATCTTAAATTTTATGTGAAAACGTGTTGATCTGGGCCTCCATTGAAGCAAACCTTCTAGTTAGAGGAACATTTTAGCTTTTCTGGAGCATTTTTTTGATCAAGCATTCCATTTTTTGTAGAAGCTCTTAAATATTTGGCGAATCAAGTTCATTCTGCCTCACCTCCCACCAAAATTCATTTAAAAACAACTAATCCTACCCATACTACCCATGTTTGTCCTGTGTGTGTATAAATGAATAATTTCTATTACCAAAACATGCAGAAGTAATCAAGTTTTCATTGTCTTGAGTATCCTAAACCTTGCTTAGAAAATATCTCCATTATCTAGGGTGACAACTCGTGAGAGTTAGATTTTTGTTGTATTGATCATGTTTTCTTCAAGGTATTTTTAATAACTTTCCAAAGAAGGAAATCTCCATTTCTCCACAAACAAAAGGCTAAAAAAGGTTCTTCTCACCCTGGTTGAAAGGCACAACCATAAAGTAGTGAGGATAGATCAAATACTCTTAAGGGTGCTACCCATTTCTCCACATCTGAGTGATAAATAACAAACTACATTTCTTCCCCGGCTACAAAACAACACACAACATGGTATGCTTGTCTCTAAGCTTCTTGTCAAAATTGTGATAATTTATTTGGGTACCAACAGTGTTTTGACATCGTTGTCAGGGACTAATACGTGTTGTTGGGAACTAATTTGTGCTACCAAGATTGATTTGTTGATTTTTTTCCAGTTCGTATCCATTTGGCCCATAAACACCATTATGGCACCATTTCCGAGGACTGATTTGCATTGCTGGGGACTGATTTTTTTATGGGAACTGATTTTTGTTGTTGGGAACTTATTTGTGCTATCAAGAATTGATTTGTGTTATCGAGACTGATTTGTTTATTTGTTCCCAGTTCATATCCATTTGGCCCGTCCACATTGTTTTGGTGCCGTTACCAGGGACATTGTGATTGCATTTCATATTCAAACCCTAGTAAACATTTCTTATATGCTCTAAGTGTTAGTACATTGTTTCAACATAATCTTGTGTTCGGGCCTATAAGAAGTGTTCTAAGTTACAAGTGATGTGTGTGATATTTCAAGTTTCTATAGTTATTGTACTAAGTTTCATTGATAAATTTGGGTAAAGGAAGGTTAGATCATTCCATTTCTAGTTTCTAGTGTTAACAGACATTTGACAGATCATATTTTTTAGTGCATTTACACAACTAAGGTGGAAGTCCTTAGTGGTGACTCCATGTTAATCTGATTTTATTTATAAATACATGTGTCTTAACCTCTTTCAAGTGAGATTTCTTACTAATATTTACAAAATTTGAAGGAAGAAGATATTTCTTTGCTAAGGATCCTACTAGGACATTATCTCTAGAGATAGGAAAAATAAAGTCAGAAGGAAGAAGAGCCTAGAGAGTTGTTGGAGATCAGCAGTCAAGAAAAGAGATCTCCATTGCTAAAAGTGATCAACCTATCATTGAAGATTTCCATTCAAGTGCTTCTGAATCAGGTAGTCCTTTTATGGAATTGAATACTGCATCTAGAGAGAGGCATTCATTTGAATTTGAAAATTTTACTTCTCATTCTACCCCTGTGTTTTCCAAAGTTGATAGGGTTTTCCAAGAAACAAATCCTTTAGGGGATATCCATTTTGAAATTTATACTCTTGTGTTTCAAAGACCCCTTTTTCCTTATCAGTTTGAATCCCCTCCAAGGTCACCTCCTCAAAACAATATGGCCCATCCCCCACCTAGATCTCCATTTATTGTAAATACCTTTGGTCTTATAAATTTTAGGCAGGGGTTGTCAAAGAATCTCATACAAACTAGCCCAGGCAGAGAAAAGAATTGGGTAGAGTTCACAAGTTTAGCACAAGCAACAAGGCCAAGATAGATTTTTAAATCATCCTAGAAATGAGTAGAGGTCTGATGAAATAGGAAAGGGACCTATTGGATTTGGAAATAGATAGCCTTAGGCTAGGGAAAATAGAATGGTGCCTGATCCTTTGGCTACCAGAGTTGTTATTGTTGAAGAAACAAATGTAATTGATTGGTGTGATAGATGTTTCATGCCCCATTCTCCATGTGAATTGGATTAGAAAGTATAATAAGTAGCTGATGATGATAAAACTGATGATGATGCATGCATGATGGAGTGCTCTTCAAGATCACAGCAAGGAGAAACTTAAACTGAGGTAATATGTGCTAGAACTACTGCTGATTTTTGGGATTGCATTAATCGAGTACCCCTTCTTCCTCCCTCTCATACTTTAGAAATATATATTGTACAAGATTTGGAATTACCCAATAAAGAATTTGAATATTTAAGAGGTTTAATGATAAAGAAGTATGATCAAGGAATCCCATCTGAGGAGGATAGGCAGTTATTGATGAACAATGTTGTTGCTCAAGAAAAGGATTATAATACTAGGAGTAGAGTTTTCAAAGGAGTAGGGCTTCAAGCCAAACCTAAAAATCCATTTCTTACTAGTATTCCTAAAGAGGATCCTAAGAAAGATACACCTTCCAAAGGCCTTGCTTTCCCAAACAAGATTCATACTTCTCCTCATGCCCAAACTATCAAAACTCCCATGCCATCTGATGAGTTTGTCAATCTCCCTTCTAATTTTGCCTTACCAAAGGGTGTTGTATATGGCATTGCCTAAATTTTGAGTCAAATCAAAGTTAGTGTTCCAATTATTGAGCTGATTAGGATTCTTGAGCACAAGAAGAGGACATTTGAATATTTGGGATTGAAAGAAGAGAAGAATACCCCAGGCAGAAATGTAAACATTGTGGAGACTCTTCCAATAATTGAAGACCTAGAAACACCACCAACATTGGAAGAACTAGGTGAAACACCTGAGGTTTATTTACGAACATCCTTGGTAGATTCTCAGCTAAATGTAGATCCATTCTTCACTACTCTTATCATTAAGGACAAATTGCTACACAGTTATATGTTTGATTCAGGAGCATCATGCAATGTTATGCCTCTTGAGGTCATGATTGAATTGGATATCAAAGTAACAATAGCATATGAGAAGTGCACTGCCATGGATTCCAGAGAGGTGTCAGTGGAGGGATGTGTGAAAGGTTTGGTGGTACAACTTACAACTTATCCAGGTAGGAACTTGAAACTTGATGTTGTTATTGTTGATTTCCTAGCCAAGTGAGGTATGTTGTTGTCTAGAAAATGGGTTGCAAGTGTTAGTGGGAGTGTTCAAATGGATATGTCCTATGCCACCATCCTAATTGATGGTAGCCTTGTCAAGTTGTATGTAGAAAAGAAGATGTTACACCTCATTGAAGATCCCAACAATGCATCTTATGAAGTGTTGTACACAAGTGTTGATGCTAATAAATTTGTTGGATTTGCTTATGGGAAAGAGAAAAAAATGGATCAATGTAAGAGTCTTGAAAAAGTAGGCTCTCCATGGACTTTGTTGTTTGATGGAGCTTGCTCCAAATTTGGAAATGGTGCTGGTGTAGTTCTTATTTCTCCAAGCTTGGAAGATTTTATTTTTTCTTTGAAACTTAACTTTGAGTGTACTAACAACATTGCCGAGTATGAAGCATTGTTGTTAGGTTTGATAATTTACTAGAAATACTATGTTAAATACATCATTATTAAGGGAGATCTAGAACTAATTGTCAAACAAATCAGAAAACTGTATGCTACTAAAAATCAGAGAATGAAACAGTACAAGCATGTAGTCTGGGACTTGATTGAGATGTTTGATTCATTTAATATTGTGCATAATGATAGGAAGTTCAATGTTATGGCAAAAAATCTTGCAGTATTGGGATCGCGGTTTGATAATTGTGTAATGTCCCCATATTGTGAATATGATGTTGAAGTGTTAACAAGGCCATCTATCCCTGACAACATTAAACATTGGAAAAATTTTGATGATGATGCTCGAGTCAAAATATTTCTACAAAAAAAAGGGGATTTTTCTGATTAATGTATTGATTGGGAGCCAATGGTGTGTGCAGCAGAGGTTAAAGAAACTTTGTTTGGAAAAGACATCATCCAATTGAAAACTAATACTATTCCTAGAAGACTAGTTACTCTTGAATCAAACTTTGATAATGTTGATTGCATTATTAACAGACATATAGAAGCCTCAAGGGATGTTGAGAAACATGACCTAGGTACAAAGGAGAAACAAAAGAAGATCTGGTTAGGAAGTAATTTGAACAAGGAGGAAAAACAGTCCTATGTCGAATTATTGAAGAAATAACAGGACTGCTTGGCTTGGTATTTGTCTGAGTTGAAGGCATATAGAGAGGATTTGTTTCAGCATGAAATTCCTTTGGAATATAATGCAAAACCATTCAGACAAAATAAGAGGATGATTAATCCACTCCTCTCTATGAAGATGCAAGATGAATTAAAAAAGCCAGGAGATGGAGGGATCATTCAGTCAACAAGGTATTCTTCTTCGGTTGCAAACTTAGTGTCAGTTAGAAAAAAGAATGGTGATATCAGGTTGTGCATGGATTTTAGAAATTTGAATAGAGCATCAATGAAGGATAATTATCCTTTACCAAAAATGGATAACATGTTAGAATCGATTACTGGCTCTGAGTTGTTATCTACTTTGGATGGTTTCTCTGGGTATAACTAGGTAGTTGTGAAGCAATCAGAGAGATTCAAAACTGCTTTCACTACTCCATGGGATATCTATGTGTATGTGAGGATGTCGTTTGGCCTGATGAATGTTGGAGCTAATTTTCAAAGAGTAATGGATGTAGCATTCTCAGGATATATAAATGACTCCATTGCTATGTATCAGGATGATGTGACAGTTTTCTCCAAGAGAAGAGGTGATCACCTGTAACATTTAGAAAAGATGTTGATAAGGTGCAGGGAATATGGTATCTCAATGAACCCTAAGAAATGTCATTTTGGGGTTCAAAAGGCCAAGTTACTTGGTCACATTGTATCAAAGGATGGTGCCATGATTGATCCAGAGAGGGTAGAGGTCATCAACAAGGTCCCAATTCCAAGAACCAAGAAGGAAATTTATTCCTTCTTTGGGCAAATAAAATTTATTAAAAGATTCATATCAAACTTTTTTGAGTTGACCATTCCAATTACTTCCATGCTAAAGAAGGACCAAGCTATCAAATGGTAAGAGGCTTCCATTCAGGATTTCAATGGGATCAAAGAAGCATTAAAGCATGCCCCTGTTTTAGCAGCTCTAGATTATAAGAAGCCTTTTCAAATGTTTTCTTTTGCTTCAAATAACATTATTGCGTATGTCTTGTTGTAGAAGGATGATTAAGGGGATGAGAGGCCAATTGCCTTTTTCAGCAAGGCATTACAAGGGGTTGAGTTGAAGGACACCATTATGGAGAAGAAAACATTTTCCTTGGTAAAATCAACAAAGGTTTTCAGACCTTACATTTTGAGCTCTAAATTTGTTGCTTATGTTCCCCACACCATGGTCAAAGATGTCTTATCAGAGATGGAGGTCTCGAGCAAAATGTGCAGATGGGTGGATAAGTTGCAGGAGTATGACATGGATATCCAAACCATGAAATTGGTAAGAGGTTTGGGATTAGCTAAGCTTATGGCTGAGAGTAACATGCAAACTATTGAGGTGAATGAAGTAGATGAAGGAAGGGTGGATGTCCTTGAAAATTTTATGAGTTATGAATGGTACAAAGATATAATTTTTTATCTCAAATAGCTATATTTCCCTGAGTATTTGAGTAAAAATCATAAACAAGCTCTTAAGTTGGCTTCCCAAAAATATGTCATTACTGATTTTGGGTTAGCTTTAAAGTACCCTAAGGGAGTTATCTTAAGGTGCATTACTGAAGATGAAGCCCCCAAGATAATTTTTCATCTCCATGGAGGGATTTGTGAGGATAATTTCACTGGAAGAGTCACAACACACAAGATCTTGAGGGGTGGTTATTGGTGGCCAACTCTTTTCAAAGATACAACTTTGTTGGTTAGAAGATGTTAGAGCTATCAGCATATTTTTGGAAGACTGAAAGCTTTAGTCTCCCTTCCTTTGCAGCCTGTATCAATTAAAACCTCATTCAATCAATGGGGAATGGATTTCATTGGTGAGATTTTAGACCCTTCAAGTGTTGGCTATCAGTGGATTCTTGTAGCCACTGATTACTTCACCAAGTGGGTGGAGGCAATCCCCACTAAGAGAGAAACACACAAAATTTTCATGAAATTCATGTTGAACCATATCATCTGTAGGTTTGGAGTGCCAGTTAAAATTGTTGCTAACAATGCCATGAGCTTCAGAGCTAAACATTTAATAGAAATGTGTAAAGAATATGGGATCAATTTGACATATGCCTCCAACTATAACCCCCAAGGCAATGGACAAGCAAATTCCAGCAATAAAAATCTATTAAAGACCATTAAGAGAACCTTGGAGCTAAAAAAAAGGAAATGCGGTGAGCAGTTGAAGTTTGTTGTTTGAGATGATAGAATTACTTTGAAAAGAGATATTGGAAAAATTCCACTTGAATTGGTGTATGGAACTCAAGCTCTGTTACCCCTTGCATATGTAATTGTCCTCATATTAGTTCATTCAACAACTGAAATATCAAGAAGTTAGTTCATATGTTTCTCGCATTAACCAGATTATTGAGTTGGATGAAGAGAGAAGGGCATCCCATCAACGGCATGTGAATTTCAAAGAAAATTTGAAGAAGCTATTTGACAAAAAGGTGACACCCAGAGCTTTTAGCATTGGGGATCTTGTTTTGTTATGGGATAGTAGGAATGAATATAAGGGCAAGCATGGTAAGTTTGATGCACTACAGATGGGCCCTTACTCCATTGACATTCAAATTGGTGAACATACCTTCTTCTTGAAATACTTAGATGGGGAGTTTCTTGAATTTCCTGTTAATGGTAGGAATTTGAAACATTTCCTTTATTGATTCTTGAGAATCAAGGTGAGCATCATTTATATAGTGTATAGTTCATTGGTTGCTTTCTGTTTTTTTGTGTTTTTTCTCATTATGGTCCTTAGTGACCTTGTTTTGCTGGTTTCTCGGTCCATTTTTAGGAGATGGTTCTAGTTTTCTACTCTGTAAGATGACTCCTTTTCCCAATGGATGTTTTTGGCACTTGGTCTTCTTTTTGGTTCTTGAGGCACTCACAGGGAGTGCCCATCCCTGAGTCAAGACTGATGTTGGTGCTCAAATTAGTCTCGTCCCTAGTTTGCTATTAAAATCCCTTAGTTTCTAGCCTCTGTCACATTTTTTTATCTCCCCGTGTTGGTTCTTGAAGACTCTGTCCTCCATTTGGTTATCATGATTAGTCCTTTCCTTGTTCAAAAGATCAATTAAAGATCCATACTTTGTTTTTTATTTCTCTATCCATGTAAAGGTGTCTGTAAACTGGGCGTAAAACTTAGGCTGTTTCGTTCCCTTCCATTTTCTGTAGTCATGTGTTGTTGTCCCTACCACTTTTTGTCCCAGGTACATGAAGGAAACGCGATTGGATTGTAGGTTAGAGGATCATGTTTGAACCTTAAAAAATTTCTAAAGTATCTCTATCCTAGAAAGAAAATTTCATCTCCAGGCTCAAACAGTGGTTTCCGTTGCATTTTTATGGCTTGACGGGTGTGTTTCTCCCATGTCAATTTTTGACATCTCTACATCAATGGAAACATGGATATTTTTGGTTGGTATGTGGATTGATGGTGCACTCTAAAAACTCTATGGATCATTTAAATTCGACCCAAACTTGTCCACATGGATGAAAACAACGCTCATTTGAAAATTCACCTTTTGGTTTGGCCTTGGAGTTGCGTCAGTAGGACACATGGAGGATTTCTCTACTTATGCCCAGATTTAGACAAATTGTTCATGTAACTAGTATAATTTTGGTGGGCCATGGACATGTGGTGGGCTAGCGTTCATTTGAAAATATACCTCAGGGTCCCACCTTGACAAATGCGACAGAGGGATAGGTGGAGGCTTCTGCCATTGGCTCCGCTCTGTACTTAAAATTTGCAAAGAAATTTTCTAAGGCATGGGACACATGTGTGAGCCTACTGCTCATTCAGAGTCTTTGTTCTGGACCGGACCATAAGTTGAAGTTCTGCACTAAAGCACCACGTGTTCACTTAGAGGACTTCCACTCACTCTACCTATTTTCTTAGAAACTTTCTAAAAGGCCTAAGGACACTGTCTCAGGGGCTAGACACATGACACTTTCAATTTCAAAGTGAACTCAGCCCTCATTCATAATTTATTCTTAAAGGACTCTGTCAGAAGTCTAGACACTTGTTGAGCCCGCACTTCTTAGGGGTCACTCTTCATTTTGCTCAGACCATCTCAACAATGTGCTATTGAGACTGCCCATCGGAACAGTTTGACCTCAAACACCAAGGCAGGCCATCCGAGGAAATTTGAATTTCCACTCACCCTTCCATTGTTCAAACCGACTAAATGTTATCTTATATTTCACCTGCAATCACCAAAGCAATATGTGTCAGATCACGATTGAGATGACCCTAGATGGCTGACAGACTTGAGTGCCAATTTGGAAAACTCAATCCTTTTATGAATTCATGGGCCATCTAAAGTATGTCACTTCATTGAAGACATGGTTGTTGGAACTCTCATACAAAAGTTGGCAGAGGGTGGGCTTTTGGGGGAAATTTGAAAAATTTTCCTTTTATGCAAGTTAAAGAGGTTAAAGCTAGTAGAAATCGAGCCATGGTTCCACTGGGACCCACTTTGGAACATGTGTCAAGCCCTATTTTCAAAGGTGGAGGGGCAAAGAAAAATGAGAAATTTTACATTTTTTGCCAAAGTTGTAAAAGATAAAAAACTAATTCCCCATCGTGAACCGTTTTGACTCGGATCTCACACCGTGGATGGTCCAAATTCAAAAGAGAAATCGACAGCAACTGTGCATCTGCTATCTAATTTTTCTGCCATTTTTTCTCCAAATCTCCTAAAGCTAGATGCAAATTTAACCAAGATTATTTTTTATCATTTCTATGACGTCTCCTGCATTGCCAAATGAAGAGGATATTAATTTGATATCTTGTTTTGGACCCTAGGGATGATATGAAAATGTATTTTTACCATTAAAGATGGGATCTGAATGTTGAGGTTTGATCTGATTTTCTAGAGCTTTCCTTAGCATGGCAGGCAAAAAACCAGACTTGACATGGATTGGAGGAGGAGTAGTTGGCACGTGAGATGAAGAGTCATTTCAAGATGAAAGGATTGAATGCTGGAAATATTTTCAAGAGATTTTCCCTCTGAGCACCTGATAAATTTTTTGTACAAATCTGATTTTGGAATACCACAATCAAAATTGCAACAAACAATGGTGCTTTAAATGTTTGTTATGTTTGGGGGGAAAAATTGTTGTAACCTATAACATGTGTATGAATAGTTGCATGAATTTTTCATGTAAATGGTTAAGTGTTATATGATCGGAGTCACATAAATTCCTAAGAGAAAATTTTCACAAATCCTATCTTTCTGAGAAATCATCTGAAGGAGCCTGTTTATTTCTTTTGTGACTCTAAATTTGATCATGTCAAGGTGGTTACAAGTGTACAGCCATTGACAAGCAATCTACTAGATTGTTCTATAGAAAACTTTCCCCTGCTGATGCATTTAATCATTATTTGAGCTAATATGTGTTTGATTTTGAGAAAAATTGTGTAATGCTTCATTTAATTCAAATGTCTGATAAATAGTTTTTCTTGTTCCCATTGCAATCTTACATTGAAATATCTGTGAATCACACAAGATATTATCCTTGTGATAGTTTGGTGGCATTTGCAATTTCATTTAGAATTGAGAAACTTTCATTTGATAGTGATTAACGACATCGTTTAGAAAATCGACTAGTGGTTTGGCACCTAACATGATGATAAGGAGGATTCCACTAGCCTTTTCTATAGCTTAGGCAAAAAAAAGGTTTATGTGTTAGCATTATGTAGTTTTTCCAATATGACATTTGGATTCTTAATGTGTGAAAACATGTTGATCTGGGCACTCATTTTGATAGAAAATGCCTCATGATCCCTTCTTGTTACAATGAAGATAGAGTTATCCACAGTGGAGGCTTCTGGAAGATCACTCTATTGATTAAGCATTTTAGCGCATTTTTAAAAGGTAACGAGCACATGATCAATAGAAAAGTGCAAGTTCATTGACATTCACCTGCCACCTAAGTTAATTCATTTAACAAGCACCAATCTTACACTTAGTGGCTACCACTATTAACTACCTATGTGTGCACAAATGCATAATTTCTATTACCAAAACAAACTATAGAAGCAATATGACACATGACACTTAGTGGCTTGAACCTTGCAAAAATATACATATTGACTCTAGGGTGCACAACTTGACAGATGTTGTAGCCCGCACTTGTTTGTATTAACATCTATTTTATTCAAGTCTTCAATAATGTTACATATTGAAGGACATCTAGCATCTCCTCCACAAATTCAACATGCTACAAAAGGGTCCTGCTCATCCTGAGAAACAAATGAATTAACCATAAAGTAGTGTCACACTATAGATCTAAAGTCTATCAAAATGGGTGCAATCCACTCCACATCTGAGCAAAGGCAAGCTTATTTCTTAAAAAGTACAATTTTGACAAGGACATAATCTCTAGTGAAATCTCTAAAAACTTTCCTTTTATGAAAAAATGTGACGTTGTATAACAACCCATCTTCCTTTGGAGAACTCACATCAAAATACTCAACACAATGCAGCGTATGGGAACTCAAATTACGATCAATAATTAAATGTTATTTAATCGTGTCCAAAACTAGAGGTAAAATAAATACCTAATCAATACCATGAAATCTTCTAAGAAACTAGCACTGCAAGGGCACAATGGCAGTAAGCCCGTTTTTCAAAGGCGGAGTGGGCACTGCAAACTGTATGAGTAAATATGCATTGAAACGAAACCAAACCGAGTCAGCTTCAAAGTAAAGTCAATCCAAACCCCAGGTGTACTTTGTGATAACTCGAGATAAATGGAAATGGATTATCCACAATTTCAAAAGGGAAATTAAACAGCGGCTACATGCATAAGCTTTAAAACTTAAATTGGATTGCTAATAAAAGGCTAAATTTTTCCTAATTAGAGTCATTCAGAAATGCAAATTTACTGGGATGTTTCTATATCACACTACCAACCTTACAAGAATTCTCCAACAAATGGCAAATGAATGATATTTATATTAATACTTGATAGTGCTTAGTTTTGGAGTGGAAGTAATCTAACATAACGTATTCCAAATTTCAAAAAGATGTGCTCTTACTATTGAGTATCGATCTGGATAAATTCCACTCCTTCAAAGTATGGTTAAGATGAAAGGGAAACAAGATATTGACTTATTATGATATGAATAGGAAGTAATTTTGTGGATGTGGGATGAATCCCAAATGACACTTATCAAATGCAAAGGATAAGCATGCTAAGAAGAATTTTGAACCATGATTTTCACTCCTGATGGGAGTTGAGAATATTTTTACATATAATCGTAATTCATAGATTAATTACAATGTCAGGTATCAAGCTTGTAGACATATGTTTAAGGTGATTTAGAAAAATTATCATATTTTGGGAGATGAATGAATATGTTAAGATTAAAAGGGGTTTATAAATTCGAAGATAGAATTTTTAACTAATAATATGTTTAGAAAAACATAGATGTAGGGAGTTAATAACTAAATAAAAATTAATTGGCAAAGCCCATCTTTCTGAGAAGGGTTAGTGTAATTAAGGAAAGTTATATTTAGCTATATGATGAAAAATTTAGATTTAATGTCATGGTAGGTTGCAAGTGCATAAAACCATTGAAAATGATGCGTAAGAATGTTTTTAGTAACTTTCCTCTGCTAATAGCATAATTAAAAATTCTGTAGGTAATTTTAGGTGTCCAAATTTTCCCTGAAAAATATTGTTGCTTACATCCCTTACAAAAATAGACTGCTAAACTAATTCTATCTCTTTGTTCCCACTGCAATCTTGAATTGAAATGTTATGTGAATCACACAAGTTACTGTAAAGGAAATGCAGTAGTGTTGGTGATTTGCAATGGCAAGTGGTACATGCAAGAGCTAAATCATTTGATGGCATGTGAAACCGTAAACAAATGGGTAGGGGAGTGGATGAGATCTAGTGATGTAGCATGATGATACGTCAGGGTTGATCGTGACCTATGGATATCTTAGGTTAAAATGATGCAAACAAAGGTTGAAGAAGTGAATCCATTAAGTTTTTCAATTTGAGCCTTTCACTTATACAGGAAATAAGCACCTACAAGTTTGATATTCTAAACATGAGTGATCTAAGCGATCCATTTTGAAGCATCCACCTTCTGGTTAAAGGAAGATTTTATCCATTTGTAAGTATGAATTGTAAATGCTCTGTTGAATACAAATGTGGAACCATTCTTTGTGCACAGCTCTGGCAAATTCCTCTAAAAATGAAGTTCTCATTAGCATGGATCACCTCCCTGTAGACCTGCATAACAAGTGGTACGTGCACATTGCCTGAAAGTAAATACTTTATAAATAAAAACGACCATTGGAGTGTAGATTAAAAAAAGGGATGGAATCCTGTGTAATTTTATTAATCATCAAAATCAATTACAAAAATGTATAGTGTAATATGCTACAACCATATTGGATAAAAATATTGCACAAGCTTCAAATAACATCCGGGAAGCACAAGTACAATGAATAAAAACAAATATATTGTTAAAACAATATAACAGCCCATGCTATGAATAAAAAAAATATGGTTATAGATTAACCATATAACAATACATAACAATTTATTAAATAAACATTATTAAACTAATGCAATTAATTAAATAATTAAGGACTAATAATAATTTACCTAACATTCCCCCCCTTAATTGTGCATTGTCCTGAAGAGATGAGGAGAGGAATGCTCTGAACAACTCAAACTTGTCACATGCAAGTGACTTTTTGAAAATATCTGCTCGTTGTTCAGCTAGTTGGAAAAAATTGAAGTTAGATGTTGTGCTTCAACACATGTTCACATATGAAATGAACTTGTACCTCAATGTGCTTTGTTCTCTCGTGAAAAACTAGATTGCGAACAAGTTTGAGAACACCTTCATTGTCAACATACATGGTGGTCAGTTTGTCCTATGGTATTCCAAGTCCTTCCAGTATGCGACGTAGCCAAATCGCTTCACAGAAAGCTTCTCCTGTAGAACGATACTCGGCTTCTATGGAAGAGCGAGAAACAAAGTGTTGTTTCTTACTTCCCCATGATATTGGTCTAGATCCCATAAAGAATACAAATCCAGAAGTGGATTTTCTATCATCAATGTTACCTGCATGATCTGAATCCGAATATCTTAGTCAAGAAGAAGTTGTCGTTCTTCTTGTATTCTAGACCAAGATCCACTGATCCTTTGAGATATCTCAAAATGTGCTTTGCTGCTTTCCAATGACAAAATTTGGGTTCCTGCATGAACCTAGATAGATAGCTCACTGCAAAAGTTGATATTTGGTCTAGTGTAGGTCAGGTAAATGAGACTCCCAATCAGCTGCCAATAGAGAGTGGCACTTACCTCAGGAGATGGATCTGAACGAGATAATTGTAATCTGTTCTCCATAGGTGTAGCAATTGGTGTGCAATCCATCATCCTAAACTTATTGAGTGTTGTCTTGGTATATTTCATCTGAGAAACAAATATGTGATTCTCTTTCTTCCATACTTCCAATCCAAGATAGTAGTGCATCAGCCCGAGATCAGTCATGTCGAATGATCGATTAAGATATTTCTTTGTTACATCGATCATCCTCACTGAACTGCCAGTGATGACTATATCATCGACATAGACAACAACAATCACCATCTCCCCCCCTTGCTTTTTGAGGTAGAGATTGGGATCGTATGGATTTCTAACAAATCCATGTTGTACGAGATGCTCATCAATCTTGATGTACCATGCCCGGGGTGCCTGTTTGAGGCCATACAGATATTTCCTGAGTCTACATACCTTTACTTCTTGACCAGGTACAACATATCCCTCAGGTTGAGTCATGTAGACTTCTTCTTGGTAAATCTCCATTCAGGAAGGCACTTTTTACGTCCATTTGGTGAACTTTCCATCCAAATTGAGCAGCTAGAGCAAAGATCATCCTGATCGTTTTGATCTTAGCTATGGGAGCAAATGTCTCCTCATAGTCAATGCCTTCTTTCTGTGTGCATACCCCTTTGCTACAAGTCTTGCTTTATACTTGTCCACTGTCCCATCTGCTTTGTACTTTGTTTTGAATATCCATCTACATCCAATGGGTTTCTTCCCTGGTGGAAGATCGATAAGCTGCCAAGTGTTGTTCTTCATCACTGATTGATATTCAGAATCCATGGCATCTTTCCAAGCTTTTGACTATAGGGATTCCTGGACTGTAGAGGGCTCATCTGATTCAATAACTCTACTCATCAAAGAAAATTTCAACTTCTTCTCTTGCTTTACTGCGAGTCTGTGGTCCAAGGGTGGATGTATCCAGTGGAGCATCCATTATTGCATCTCGTAATGTGCTAGTACACCACTTGGGAATACACTGAACTGTTCCCATGGGTTGTGGTTCTATCTGATCAACACCATCATCCCCATCATCACTTTCATCTTCTGAGGGAACATTAGCTTCAGTTTTTACAACTGGTGAAAAATCTACATCTTGTGAGTCTGGAGGAGGAGTCTCTGCTTCCTTCTTCTCGAAAAAACTCAACATCTCTACTTGGTGTAGACTTTTATGGTCTTTAGGATCCATCAGTCTGTACCCAAGAGTCTCTTCACTATACCCAATGAAGATGAGATTTTGTGATTTCATGTCCAATTTATTTCTGTTCTGTTTGGGTATGTGCATGCTTGGCTTTGCACCCGAATACTCTGAGGTGTGCAATAGATGGTTTCCTTTTTTACCATGCTTCTTGTGGTGTTATTCCATCAAGAGCAGTTGTGGGCACTCTGTTCAACAAATACACAGTTGTCTGTTCTCCTTCTACCTATAATGTATTTTGCTAGTCCAGAGTCATTGATCATGCATCGCACCATTTCCATAACAATACGATTTCTTCTCTCGACAACATCATTATGATGCGGTGTGTGTAGAGGAGGCATTTGTTGATGAATCCCATGGGTTTGTAAGTAGTCTTTGAACTCATCACCAGTGAATTCCCCCCCTTGATCTGAGAGGAGAGTTCTGATGTGATGTCCAGTTTCTTTCTCAATTGCCACTTTGAACTTCTTGAATGTTTCGAAAGGCTTTAATTTTCTTGCGAAGACAAAAAAGCCACATTTTGCGTGAATAGTCGTCAACAAAGAGCATGAAGTACTGGATATCCTATAATGAATCGATTGTATTGGACCACACATATTGGTATGAACTAGGTCAATTTTAGCATGAGCTCAAAAATTACTCTTCTTGGAATGAAACTCTATGTTGTTTTCCTGTTAGGCATAGTGGGGACACTTATTCTGTATCCTTCTGACGAGATGGCAAACCATATACCATATTACACTGGCAAAGTATCTTCGAGATACTTAAAACTTATATGACCAAGTATCCAATACCACAACTGAGCTAGAGGTAGAGTTTTTACCCACAAGTTCCTGATCATTTTTGTGGATGAAATCAAACTGAAACATTCATCCCACATTTGATGCTTTTGCAACTATTTTCGAGCCCCGTGATTTGTCTCGAATCAAACACATTTTCTTACAGGAATGACTATCAAAGTCAAATTTTAATTT
This sequence comes from Taxus chinensis, assembly GCA_019776745.2. Lineage (NCBI taxonomy): Eukaryota > Viridiplantae > Streptophyta > Pinopsida > Cupressales > Taxaceae > Taxus > Taxus chinensis. The sequence continues at coordinate 642,138,937 of CM034150.1, read as the reverse complement.
TTTATATAGGATTTGATTGACCGAAAGTAGATTTTTTAGTTAACTTAAGGACTTATAGAAAATCTGAAAATCTACAATTACATGAACCAAGAGGTAGAGAAATGTTTCTTGATCCCCTAAACTGTATATGAAGGACCATCACTTAACGAAACATGAGTTTTTCTAAGGTGTATCCCTCATTGATATAAACTAGTTTCTGTGGCCAGTCATGTGTCGAATGGCTACCGATATAAACATACCAGATGTTACTAGATTACGTGGAAGGTTCACTTGATCGAGCAGTGTACAAGTAGTCTTCATTATCTAAATGTTCTTCTTGCTCAACAATAGTGCCTTGCTAGATGGGGGTCTTCTTTTCTAGTTCCTCTTTTTCTACCCTTGATACTAGTTTTAATGTCCCTTGTGACGTTTTTTGGTGTTTTGGTCAAGAATTACTTGATGAACCTTTCTTATATGTGTTATACCAGCAGACTTTCAAGTCATGTCCTCTTTTGCAGACTTAGACATCGCTTCTTCTATTGCTTGTCCCTTGTTGATTCTGATTCTAATATGGGGTTTTTTTTATAGGATTTAGGTATTTCCTTTCCCTTTTCCTTTCCATTTTTGATGAGAAGAAAATGGCTGCTCCTCTTCATCATCCTTGTTGTGCATATAGGGCTTCCTCTTGTTGCGGTAGATTTACTAACTTATCAAAACTCATTGTTGTATCTGACAAGTTTAGGGCTGTCAAAAAAATGTGGTATGAAGAAGGGAGAGATCTCAGAATAATGGGAACGAGAGCTTAATCAGTGACCTGCTTCTCCTAGGGATAGAAGTGAAGCCCTCAACTTTGCAACTCTTCTCAGGAAGGCTGTCAATTTTCTCATTTTGCTTAAACTTCAATGTGTGTAACTGACTCTACAAATTTAGTATGACATTATTGTTTTTGGCCTTGTACATTGTGCTTAGCTTATCCCACAGCTTCTTTGGATATTGTGGCATATCAAATGTGAGCTTGCACATCGTCGGAAAAATCTAAACAAGATGATGATTTTTGATTTATGATCCGATCTATCAAATTTTCATTGTTGTGTTGCATCAGTTGGTGATCTAGTTAGAGTACTAGTCACAACAGGCCAGATTTCTTCAAACTCAAGCTGTGTCTTTATTTTTTTCTTCTAAGCAGCATAGTTGCTTCCTCTGAGCAATTGTGAATCCAGAAGAAAAAATTTGGGGTCATTGGTGCCCATTTTGTAGAGATTCACTGATAGGGTTAGGACTCTTATCACTCTAGGTATAAGGTCTCCCAATCTATATACCGTTTCAGTTCGATATAACAAAACTTTCTATATACGCACCCTTCCGATATACCCATCGGTACGTTGAAGAAGATATCCCTTACAATATACCCGGATGGTACATTAAAGAGGCGTTAACGTATGTGAAAGAATTTGATACATGGTACCAAGACAATACTAAAAGGGGTCTATGCAATTATTGACACCGGCTCAAAGAAATATCCTCATACGCGCACATGTAAATTTTACTACATACTCGGATAATTTCTCAATCTATGGATTTATGTCTTGCAATCGTTCAAAGACAGATGGGAAGGCTCATAGTATGTGCACTGTGATCCTTTATTACTCGCCCGTCCATTTAACAGGGACGATGCTTAGAGGACATTGTTGCAACTATATTAGGAGTTAAGTGTAGTAGTAGTCACGACGAATTTACCTGTAAGGGCTTCCCAGAGGAAATGTATATACTGAACGCTGTGAATGAGATCTAGGATCTCATGAGTGTTTTAGGACCAAATTTCGTTATTTTTTATTACAATTCTCTTCTAGTTTATTAGCATTTACAATGTTTTTTGTTGACTATGGCAACTTGCAAATTAGTACCATATACTGAAGCATAAAATTACATTCAAATTTTTTGAAAAATTGAATGACAAGAAAATTGTTTTTGTTTTACGAGCCCTGGTGGCCTTTTAGAGCCCAATACAGCTCTCTGCGCAAAAAAACCGTTAAAAATTCGCTCAAATGAATTTTTTAGGTTGTCCTCCTTTGGAAAATGTTGTCCAGAATGCAAAAATATGCAGAGTTGAGGAAAAAAAATTATTTTGCCCTAAAATAGGGTTTTTCTCGCTAAATTTAGTAGTCTGTTTAGTTATGACTAAATTGTTTAGAGATACGTTTTCAGCTAAATATACCTCTAAATGTGGCGGTTTCACTATTATGCCACTAAAACTCAAAACAAATGTCTTTAGTGGGATTTGACCCATGCACCTCCTGCTTCTAAAGCTCATGTGTTATCCACCAAGGCGCATAGAGTTGTTTGAACATAAAATGCAGCATATGTTATTTAAACAAATGTAAATCTAACTAACCTTTTGAAAAATGTGAGTTGGTAGAGGCTCCACATGTCTGCAAAAGAGAGGAAGTTGATTTAGGGTTTCTCTTGCTTGAAAAAAGGATTTGAAACTTCTATGCCGCTTTGTTTTTTCTCTTCATTGCTTTGATAAACTCCATTTACTTCTACCGCCATTTTTTTGCTTTGATCTTGTTTGTTGTTTTTTTTGTGTAGGTCTTCATTAGCAGTGGAATTATGGATGGCATGACCATGGAGGAGGCTCACCTATGAAAGTGGCCTCTGTTTTTTGCGTTGCAGGTCGTGGAGGAGTGTAGCTCGCTATGTATAGAGGGATTGCTTTTGTGTCGGTGATGTGGAGCACCTAAAACAATGCAACCACCATTTGTATTTGATTTAGCCATCTGTGTTTTGGTTTATTCCTTCCTTTTTTTTCACCACCTATGCTCAGCGTGTGATTTCTATTTGCAAACGACCTAATTGAACCACTTAAAATTGTATTCTCCACTGTTTTAAACCACTTGATTGCAGGCTCAAAGTGTAGGCCATGAATTTTCAAAGAGTACAAGTGTGATGGAGGACTGCTTGTAAGCTGTGTGGTATTGCTCCACTAATTTGATTCAATCCGTTGTATTTCTCCAACTTGTTTGCCCGATGTAACTCTATTATTATCAATAAAAAAAGTCTACAAAGCTACCAAATGTAGCAGTATTTTTTTTTTTAAATATGTTAAAAATGAATAGCTTCTAGATGGAAAATTTTCCTACTGCAGAGGGCACCAAGGCAAAAAAAAATTGCTTTACGTTTACTTGGAAAACACACAGGAGATTATGAGTCTACAGGGGGATGTGGGAAGTTGCTAGAGGCAGCACTGGCTCTCCAATGTTGCAAATTTCTTCTCCATGAATCCTTCTTCCTCTGCAACCTTCTCCAACCTTTCTAGGAGCTTGATTCACTCTGGTACCAAACGTAAATTGAGCAACAGGGACGGAATCCTAATAATATTTTATTAAACTCAATCAACCAACATTACAAAGAATGGGCTGCAATATTTATAGATATTGCACAACCAAATACAAAAAAGAAACTAAGTTGCACATGTGCAACCATATTCCAAATTACATTAGCTTCTAATAACATCCGGGAAGCACAAATGAATAAAACCAAATATACTGTTAAAACAATATAACAGCATCCGTGAAAGACAAATATGGTTTAGAAACCATACAACAATATACAACAAAAATATGGTTTATATTATAACCATTATTATTTAATTAAAAAAATGAATTAAATAATTATACTATGCATAATTAACCTAACACTCCCACCAAAATTCATTTAAAAACAACCAATCCTACCCATACTACGCCTATTTTTCCTGTGTGTGTATAAATGCATAATTTCTATTACCAAAACATGCAAAAGAAATCAGTTTTTCATTTTCTTTACTACTCTGAACCTTTCTTAGAAAATATCTCCATTATCTAGGGTGACAACTCGTGAGAGTTAGATTTTTGTTGTATTTATCATGTTTTCTTCAAGGTCTTCTTAATAACTTTGCAAAGAAGCACATCTCAATTTACTCCACAAACAACAGGTAATAAAATGGTTCTCTCACCCTAGTTGAAAGGCACAACCATAAAGTAGTGAGGATAGATCAAATCCTCTAAAGGGTGTTACCCATTTCTCCACATTTGAGTGACAATGAGCAAGATGCATTTCTTCCCCGGCTACAAAACGACACACAACATGGTCTGTTTATCTCTAAGCTTCCTGTCAAAACTATGATGTTGCTAGGTTCTGAGGGAGAATCAATTTGGGTAATAACAACCACAATTGGATTAAATCTAATATGTAAAAATCACTCATGGAATACCCTGGTGGATGGCTATGCAACACCTTTCACACCATTTTCCTCACTGATTGGACTACAACCCTTTCAATATTTTTTCTTTTCTTTTCACATTTCTAAAGAAAGTGGGATTCATAATTTAAATGTCTTTAAATGATATATATGTATTTAATGCATTCTAATTTTAAAGTGCCAAAGTTAGATTCATGTAATATCTTCTTGAGTCCTATTGATCATTCCTGTCCTCTAGTGGACACTATCATGTAAATTAACATCAATAAATAACTTACATATAAATTTCTTATCTAGATAATAATACTAATAATAATAATTGTGAAATTAAAAACTCGCATGTGATAGTTAAATGAACGATAAATTTAAAGTCAACAATTTGAATTATCATCTCACACCACTACAATATGTAAATTTAGAAAGTGGTTTTTCCCTAACAATGCAAGTTACACTAACTACAACACATTGTGGTTCATATCTCACCAATTCTACTTAAATAAACCAATAAAAATAAGATCATTTTAACATTACTAAAAATTTCAAAGAAAGGATTTTTAGAAGAGTACTTAATTTTATCATCCTCAAGAAAATCAAATAAACAAAGGAAAACATGTTAATGTAGCAATATGAATGGAACTAACTGAAAAGTGCAAAGAAAGATTTTTTAGAGGAGTACTCAATTTTATCATCCTTAATAAAATCAAATAAACAAAGGCAAACGGGTTATTATAGCAAGATAAATGGAACTGATTTTTTAAATTGAATTGAGAACCCTTTTACAATAGCTAGAAATGTACTCTACTTAATTGGCACAAGTAGTTACAATTTTTTGTAACAAAATGACACCTATTTGCAACTAGTGAAACAAAGGACAACCTTGATTATCTTCTCTTATCTAATCTCTAATCTAACATAAAAACTCTTCAAAAAGGGTAAATAATAAGGGTTTTGATAGAGGGGCATGTATTACTTCAAATTCTATTGAGGAAAAATTCATGAAGCACTTTAATGCACCCAAGTGTCCCAACTCTTGTCTATTGAAATGGATATGAGTATTAAATGTTATAAATCTTTCTAAATCTTTAAATTCTTGTTTTTCTATAGTGGTTGCTCCATAAATAGATAAATTATTTATCTTACAACATCAATACAATTCACTCATGATCTTTTTTCCCCTAAATTCACTAATGCAAATATTTATTTATAGACTTTCTGAATTCAAATTAGGATCTTGTTGGTGTGGATATATACACATAACAAGAAGGAAAAACAAAAAGGATAATAAATCGAGGAACCTAAGCCATTGCTTAAAATAAGACACAATGAAAATGACTAGTTAGGTACATACATAATTAGAAAAATCCTAAAATAACATGAAACTGTGTGTGGACATTCTTAGAGCTCCAAGTGTCAACATTAGAAAATTATTTCATAATGTATGTTTTTCAAATTTCTGAGTTGGTTGGTGATATTTTCAAGGGTCAATGATAAAAAAAAATATGGTTTTCATGTTGAGTAAGTGGAAGAGAGTAATTGGTGGAAATGGATGTAGACAAGGTCAAATAAAGAATAAAAAAGAGCTGAAAAATGTAAGATAGAGTTGCAATGAATATTGTATCTAGTAAAAAAAATTTAAAATCATAGACATACACACAAGGGGGGTTTGTGTAAATTTCAAATATAAGGAACATGTGCAAAAAAAATCCTAATTTCTATCCATAACTTATAAAAACACAAATAAGCTAACACACAACAATTAGCTAGTCATGTAATGAATTTAGGTATCCACATAATGCATTACTTTTATGTGATATATATGCATATATGTGAGTTTATTGTTTTCACACATGTAAACATAAAACAAACAATATCTTACCTAATAATTTTTTTTCATAGTTGTCTCATAATTTGCATAGAGTTCCCAAATTTAATAAGAGAATAATGTCCAATTATTAGTCCAAAAGGAAAGAGAGATCACCTAATCTACATATTACAGAAGTGATATTAATTTGTGGCTAACATATATACTCTTGAACCTATAAACACATGTTAATATAAACATATAGAAAAACATGCAAGTGAATCAATGTCTACATATAAAAATATGTGATCAAAGAACTACTAAAACATAGGAAAGAAACGATAATACTAAAAAATACACCTAGTTGTGTTGAAGAGTTTGAAGATTAAAATTTGATATTATGACTTAAAATATATGTTGAATTTGATTAGAATGTGTAGGGGATATCCCTACGCTAGTGGGAGAGAACTTATTTAAATCTTATCTCATATTCATGCTTTCAATTTTTTTTATAAAATCACGCTTTGTACATTTCATTCATTTACTCTGAAATGTAAATTTACCATTCAAATTCATGAGAGCTATAATATGAGTGTTGACCCTACATAGTTATCATTTAAGAGAGAGAAAGATATACTATTATGAACTATATTTTGTCTTGTTTTATTCATGACTTAACTTCCCCTTGAATATCACTATCTTGGTTTCTCTAAGACTATCCATTAACTCCATTATCTCTTCATTCAACATATATAATTTTTTATGTCATTTTTATTTCTATACTAAGGATGTGAGAATAAAAATATAAAACCCCGCAAATACTTGAATTTAGTCATAATGACAAGATCCTTTTAATATAAATTCTATTGGAAATCATTAAATCAAGATATTTATTTATAGATTAATACTCTGGTTGTTTCTTCCTATTAGGTCTATTTTATACAATTTTAGGTATAAATTATAATCAAATCAACCTATTGAAAATATGAAAAAAAAAAATCTTGTACCCATTATCATTTTTAGGATGGTCACAAAGTTTTAGATCTTAATTCTTAAGGGATTTTACGGAATTCACATTTTTATAGATCTAATTAGACGTTAAGAAAATCTAAATTGCTCCTTCCAAGAATGTCATAAATATGTTTCACCTCCAAACATAAAATTCTCCAAAATAAATTTCATCATGAAGATGACTACCTCTACTTTGGTTGTTCCAAATTTTAGCCTTTAAATCTCTATAATTGCCAAGTTAAAAACATTTTGTCTAAACCCTAGGTCAGGGTTTCCAAGAACCTGCTAGGAGAGATTTGGATTTATTTTCTTATGCTCACCATTCCAAATCCTATATTCAATTTATTAAGCTCAGATGGAATCCCATACAAATTTATTCTTCAATTTTTTAAGCTTGAAACCCTTTTTCTAAGCCTACACAATAATCTTTTCCATTGAGTTACATCAAAATTGACTAAAATACATGTAGATTTGAGTTTAGAACACAACATTTAGGGAATTCCACTAGAAATAAGTTTTCTTTCCTCTTCATAGACATCAAAAAATATCAAATATGTTAAGTAAATAAGGTATTTACAAGTATAATTTGTTTTCTTCTTTTCACAGTTGATTGACATAGTGTATTAAGAATGCATACCTATAATCAAGGTTTTATTTGGAACTATTCACAATACATGTATGTTTCACTTCACATATTTTCTCATGCCTACATAGTCACAAGTAATTGACACCACATTCAATCTTGAAGTTCAATCAGTTGAATATGTATATAAACTTTCAGAAAACGTTGATCTATTAACAAAAAGAAACCTTTTGAGAATCAACATCAAACCTCAAGAACATCATGTATAAGTTTATTAACTCACAATGAAAAATTCATATATTAGAAATAAATACTTATCTATATTTAGATAATCTCTTTAATTTTCATACAGATTTTGGAGCCTTAATGGATATTTCCTTAATTATAACCTTTATCTACCTAATCTACTAACATCCACCTACTTCTAAATATCTGATTTACCATCCTTCTTGCATATTTTTAGATTATTTTTCTCCTCTAAGTATTATGTCAATCCAAACTATATAAAACCAACCTCCCTTATATTGTTAAATCACACCAATATTACCTAAAGTGACGGGATAGGCTTATCTTCATCTCCATCTACATTAAGATATCTTTTAGAGGTAAATTTACATTAACATGTATGAGGTGTAATTACATTCACAATACAATAATAGTTCCTAGGATCATACAACATAACTCTAAATCCCTTATAAATGCATTCTTATGACTCGTGCCTAGCTATTTGAATTTACAAACCACGCAATTGGAGGGAAAAAATGAAACTCCTATAGGCCTAGGAATGAAAAATTCGTCTCTGCACGACTCTTAGAGAGTCCTAAACCAGTTTTATATAACTTTAAAGACATATTTACAATATTTTTACAAAGTGTTTATGATGCTCCTACATCATACTCCCCTAGTGGGAAATATTTGAGATCCTTCTCAAATAGAATGTTTTCTTCTTCTTTCTTTTCTTTGATTTATTCAAGATCTTCTTCTTCCTCCTCATTTATTCGTAGTGTATGAGCCCAAATGGTTTAATCTTCACTTCATATTCTTTAGTGAAGTAAACTATGTAGGAACTCTATCTCTTCTTCTTCCAAAATTGCACAAACAAAGCTAAGAACAGAGTTAGATTCAAAAACTCAAGAGGTATTACTATCTCTCCATTACCATCTTCCTCATTGAAGAGCTTCAATAAATCCATATCATCTTTCTTTATGTCTTCCTTATCTCCTATGAGACTTAAGTATTATGAATCTTGCATGAATTTTTGCCAAATCATCTCTTTTTCTACAATATATTCTGCCATGTTTTGTTCCAAAACTAGTTTGTCTTCAACTTGAGTCATTTGAGAAAAAATTTCTTGCTATATTTTAGGTTCCATAAACACTTCAATAGGTCCTTCATCTTTACATTCACCTTTAATGAACCTTTCTAATAGCTCAATTGTTTGTTTATATAAAACATTTTCTTGAAAATTCACATTTTCACTATCAAATACAATATTACAAGGAAAATTTTAAGGACATTGAGCGTCAAGCCTCTTAAAATGCTCCTTCATTGTCCTCTAACATCTCTAGTTCCTCAGGTTAGCATATCTCCATGTATTCATACTATAATGGCATGTTCATTTGATCTTCTATGTAAGCATGTTGTTCATGCTCATATTTTACCACCAATGTCTTGTCCTCAAAGTGAGGTTCTCTTTCATTCACCTGTATGAAAAAATGATAAGAAATAATAAAATTTAAACATTTGAGACTTTCTTGCCTCTATGTTCTTCTCCATAGGTTTCTTTTCCAAAATCCTTAGTTGTCTTCTCAACTTTTTATTTTCTTGATGTTTTCCCATTATCTCAAAATATTTCTTTAAGAGGCCATTATATTGTTTTATTGATTCTCACAAGGAATATTTTTCTTTATTCCTTGAAGATATGCTCCATAAATGCCAATATTACCTTTAATAAAGTTATTTCTTTCCCTGTGTCTATCCCTTTTCTCACTATGTTTTCTATGACCTTTTTTTGGAAAATTTCTTTAAACTAATACCTTCATCTTTTCTCTCTCTTTTCTTTCACTCTTTATCATTTCCTTTAGGCCTCACTAGACCCATCTACTCTTAGTAAGTATATCGTAATTGCCTTCTTTAGTATCTCACCTAGGTATTTTTCACCAAAGTCTTTTGGTACCCTTCTAGTTATTTATCATGGACTTATTTTTCTTCTTTAATATTTCCTTGACCTTATTATTGAGGTTCTTCAACATTTATATTATTTACTTATCAACTTCAATACATTGTAGCATTTGCAACTAAAAATTCTCTTCTCAATTCAAGGTTTCAAATAACATTTCTACCTCTCTTACTATATTCTTGCAAACAAAAATCTTCTATTGCAAAAATATTAGAAAAAAAATATCAATATCCAAAGATATTCTTTCTTTGATACAAAAATTGATGACATAATCACCTTAATATTTGATCTCACATGTTTACTATCAATATATTCTAGAGAGAGAAGGTATATTATCATCATATTCAATAATAATTTGTGCATGAGGAGATATAATAACATTTAGAGGAGGAAGGGAAGAAACAAATGTATCATTTGTAACTACATTTTGTTCATTACTATTGGAAAAATAATTTTGAGAAGTAGAAGAAACATAAGACATCATTTATAGCAATAAATTGTATACAAACATCTAAGGAATAATTACAAGCAATGGAAAGTGAAGTATGGATAAAATTATCGACATCATTTTCATTAGCATGAAAATGTAAATAATCCTCTATGCATGCATCACTACTAGCATAATTTCTAGAAAGAGATTCATAGTCACTATCAGCATAAATAGAGTAATGAGAGTCAATAAGTGAAAATCATTTATCCCATTTTCAAAACAATCATGAATAATTGGATGTGTGACAACAAGACAATGCACTTCATAAATGGTGATGAGATGAGTAGGATCTTGTCAAACAGTACAGTAGCAATCTATACTATTATGTTCTAGTTTCTTACAATAACAAGGTTAGTTTTGGGGATCATTATCTTTAGGATATGAATAATGACTTACATAAGAAATATATTAACTATAACTATCTACAAGAGGACTAATGGGAGGGAATTTAACATGAATGTTGTGTAAAAAATTATGGTAAGCCATGGAGAAAAGTGCAAAAAATCAAGCCAAGAAGACAAATGGGTATGTATTTCAAGCACTTAAGGATAGTAGGGAAACTAGGGTTTGGCCAATAGCAGTTCACCAAATGATTTAACCTAAATTGATTAATATCTCTCTAGGGGGTAGTCAACCGATGGTAGATTATCTTAATGAATTAATTTCCAAGGATAATTGCAAAATATCACAAATAACCTTTATGAAATGATAAAAAACGATAAGTAATTATTGATAACAATAGAAAAAATAAGTTGTGATAAGAGACAAAAGATGACTTAGTTTATACCCTACTTTGTGCACTAATCTAGGTTGACCTGACAACTAAAACAGGTTGGAAATGAAATGAACTATCTCTGACTCTAAAATTATACCCCTTAGAGTTTCTTGAGTTAAATAAAATGTGTAAGGCCAATACGTATGAATTTTATCAACATGTATGTACGTTTTCATCCCTCTTTTCCCTCCAAATATTATTCTTGTGTGTCTTGCTTCTGTTTTCCTTGCTTCACATTTTTTTCAATCTAACCTTTCTTGAAACCCTAATATTCATACATGTTCTTGAAAATAAAACCTTGCACAATACAGAAGTGCCCATTAGCTTAAAATAAACAATGTATATGTTTAAGTCAGACTAACCTCATTAGTCACCCAAAGTTGTGATTTACACCGAGTGTTGCGCTACATTTCATAATCTATGTAGTTCTGGTGTGTGTTTGGTTGTAATTGTGTCCTATTGAATCTAAGTTTTCCCTTATGTGTGTTGTACTGAATTTCAAGCTACACTACTTTTCCCCTAATATAAATGTGTAGCATGGATTTAGAATATTTTCATTCCTATGTTGTGATAATGAAGTCCAAATGAATTATTTAGCTTGTTCTCTTTTTCAAAGAATGATCTCAGATATATATGAGTTTATTTGTTCAAATTTTAACACTGGTGACACAAAATGTTGACCCCGAATATAAAATTCAAATAAGAAAATGGTAATGAAGAATTTTAATGCAAATATTTCCAAAGAAAAGGTGGGACTAAAACAAATGGGCTGGTGCATAGCATACAAACACTATGGTCCATTTTATATGCTTCGGTCTAGAAAGGTTAAAAAACCAAATAGTCAAGACATTGTGATAGGGATCCCTATGAGATGACCAAAAGTGGAGAAATAAGTTCGTAAAACCATGAGGAGTTCCAATCAAATAAATGAAAAGTAATAAACAAATAGGACTTGTGCCACCAACGTCTAATGTTCTTGCTTAGAAACAATGTATATAATAACATACTAATAGTGTAATGTAATAGTAATAAACTTGTATATTTTAGTGTCTACATCAAGATTGTCTATTTTTCATGATCATTGATAAATTTATTTTTCTAATAGTTCTTAACAAGTTTTTTAAAACATTTATGATAAAAAGCTCAATATATAAGAGAGAATAAAAATGGAGACAAATGAAGACTCAATAGAGTGAGTACAGAAATAACGACCATCTAAAATAGATGAGTGGGCTAATAAATTCTAATAATCAATAATCCACAAATAATTGAGTAAATATTAAGAATATTTTTTAGATTTGGTAGATTAATTTGATCAATAATTAAAGACTTATATTTAACATTTTTTATGTTGAAATTTCTGATTTTTCCATAGTTCATGATATTAGAGCAATTAATTTTGGGATTAAATGTGTAGATTTTTTATCAACGCATTTCGAATCATAATTTGAATGTGTCATCATCATTTTTTATATTAAGTTATTTTAATATTTAAAGAAAGAACAAGAATATATTATTTTATTAAAACCTAACCAACTATTGATACCAACAAATGAATAATAAATATTTAACGAAGACAAAATAATCTCATAATCCAAATAATATCATATTTTTAATTTTGGAAATACATTTAACATTCCTCTATAAAACTAGATTCATGTAATATATTCTCAATCTTGCTAAACATATTCTATGTCCATTTTGTGGGGTTCTATTAAAATTTGTCCTTTCTAGAGAGTAGTGATGTTTAAATAATAATCTTCATAAAGGAATTAATGGAATTGAAAACTTTGTTTGTAAATTTTCACTCCCAAACATGTTTAATCGAATTCTTAAATTGGGAAAAAAGAATTGTCGTTTGTACGACGAAGTCCGAACACATTCTCTATGGTAGCAAGCGGGGAATTAAATGCGTGAAAAATGTTAACACACATGTCAAGTGTGTGAGAACAATCTTTTATGTGATCCACATACCAAATTTCCTGAGCTCTGACATGCGATAAGGTTTATGTGAGCTACATATCATCATCACCCTCTTAGAAATTACATCACAAACTTGAAATCCTCTTGTTTTTCGTGCTTGCATATGTTGTTTCAACATTTCCTTAAATTTGCATATGTTAGGAATCATGGAATTCAAGAATGGAGTGCAACTAACGATTGATCTTAATCATTGGGTTAATCATGTTAAGGATGGATTAGAAGAAGAAACAAAGGATTTTTCCATATGTGTGTTCAACGTGCCCAAGAATTTGTTGGCAGTGAAGCCAGAAGTAGTGTGTTTACATTCTGTGGTGTGTTTTAATTTAATATTATAGATTGTAGGAGGTGAAAGCATAGATTACATGTCAATTGTTTCAAAATGCTTTAAGATTCAATCTTATTCATTAATAACTCCCAAATCTTTATTTTTATGTAAGAAAATATAGTCACTAAAAATCACACCCTGTTAAATAAGAGATTTAACATTTTAGTGAAACATGTGATGTTCTCTCAATGTGGGACAACTCAACTTTTGGGACCATAATATGTTTCACTGAAATGTTGAATATTTGATTTAGCAAGGGTGTGATTTTTAGTCACAGCAAGTTTAGCATGCGCAATAGAACAATTGTATGATCTTTACATATTTTCACAAAGATTGGTTTCTGTCTTGGTGATATCCAACCTTTCGAAGTATTTCCCAAGCACATCTAATAACTCCGCCGATCAAAAAACCCATTTTCTTAGTTTTAGACCATTTCCTCTATCCTTTCAGCGATTTTAATGTTTTCATTCTCTCATGGCTCTCTAAGTGTTTGTACTTTCTGTAATGTAGAATAGGGCATTACACTATTCATCCTGTGGCGATCGAGTGCTAAGCATGGAGTGTCATTGTGCCTTCGTCGACCTCGATTGCTGACCATTATGACTATAATTGATAATTATTTTACAAGCTGTAAAATGATAATAATGATAATGATAACAATAATGACATTATGATTGTATTATCGATCAACGATTGTATTTTAGTATTACCTTCTTTATATCGATTGTTATCGATATCATCCTCTGTTATCGTTAAACTATCCTTTTGATTTGTTTGTCGCTCCCGCTGATCGAGCCTCGTTGCGCAAGTGAGGAAGAGTAGGTTTTGTGGTGGCGCCACGGTTCGGGAGTGGCGTTCGCGTAAATATTTCTTTTAATCGCTCAACCCACCCACTTTTTCAGGAGATACAACATGGTCACGAGCCGACGCATGGCTAGTTAGCTTGACTGGGCGTATTAGGCTTCAAGGCTACTCAAGCAGTATTAAGGCTCGTGTAACCATTCGCTTATTGTGGTGCCCCCCTTCCTTTTACCGCTGGGGCATACCTGAGATCTAAAAAAATAAAAAATAAATAAAATAGAATAACGATATAAATAGAATGAGTTTTAGAATAAAATAAATAAAAATAGAATAACAATAATAATGAAAGTAAAAATTTTGAAACAAATAAATTTAAAAAAATGGAAATGGAGTGGAGGGTGTGGGAAGGCACGTGTTTTCTTGGCAAGGCGCAGAAGTTTGGTGAATGTAATCAAGCGCTTGACCAAATGAAAGAAAGGGGACAATTTTTCAGAGAGAATTGAAGGCAGGTGGGTGAGAGTTGGGTCAGTTTGGCAGGGGGCGCCCTCAATAGCTGTCACAGTCTCACCGAATGCATTAAACAATTTCCCAAAACCACTCAATGCTGGACCAGCACACTCCTAGCCTATGCCTATACCAAACGTGGAGCGTAGAACTGAAATTCTCCTAGGAAAGTGCCGTGAGGAAGTGTTTGGCGTTATGCAGCAGCTACAGGGTAGAGAAGTAAACTTATCTCAGAAAATCAGTGGCCTCCAGAGAGAGATAAGTGCGACAGCTGCTGCAGGGTGATCCCAAGGAACCGTCGGTGTTGATCCTGATGTTCTGGTTGCACGCGACCACAGTCGTGATCAGTTGTTGCAAGATCTTGCAGCTGTAGTAGAAGCCTTTTTGAGCGCTCCAACAAGCAGGTTGTCCAACTATGTTGTTTTCTGTGCAGTGTCAATGCATCCTCTGGTTCGGGATTCTCCTTCAAGATATGTTTCTCAAAATCGACTAAGTGACAGTGAGAGTGTTACAAGGAGACTCGTGTTCAGACCATATTTTCCTTTTTTTCTGTGTTCATTCTGTGATGCTTCACGAATTTCTCCACTGCGGATGCGTATAATTCTTGAAATTGAACCTGTATATTCTGTTGCAGAAAGGAATGATGTGGAGCTCTAAATTGCAGAAAATTATAGTGCCCAAGTGCAAGAGGAGTGTGAGGGTGAAGCGGCGCAGCCAATATGCGGGCTTCAATTGGATAAACCTTGGCTTTGATCCACTTCGACAAGGTGGCATGGCTCATTGTTCAAGTAACAAGGACAAATCACCTAGTATTTTTGACAGAAAAATGGATCTGTTTTATGAAATGCCAATTTCAAAGGATCGAAGGAGAGGGCATGATGTTTCCCAAAATGAGACTATGATGTTTCTGGAGAGAGAGAACAAGGAAAACCTTTATAAAATATTAGAGAGGCCTTGTACAGAATTAGAATCAGCCACTCAGAGTACAATTTCAGATTCCACAGAGAATGGGTGTGTGGGGGCAATGGAATATGATGCCTTTGATCAATATCGATTTGTAGAAATACCCAGTAGTGGTACCAGCTCTGATGTAGCTGATAGTTATGGTTTGACTGAGAAGAAGACAGGTTCTAGCTGTTTATCAGCCAAAACTACTCACTGTTCATGGTGGCGTGCAGAGAGCTTCGGGGAGAAAAGCTATACCCCGAGAATGGATTTTCATGATGCTCTGGAAGAGGCTTCAAATAAAAGATGCTTGAATCATCACGAACACTACAATGGAATCTATCAAAGTCCTATTCTATCTCAACATAATCCATCTTCTGAGTGCTTCTATCTTCCCGGAGTTGCTCCCGAGGATTCCAAGAAGGCATGTTTCAATCACCCCCTTTCCTATGCCAAGCATGGCCGTTAACAGGATATGGATCTTCAGCTGGCGGAGGAAGAGAAGTTGCGCAGGTTGTGTTGCTGTTGCCCGAGCCCTGGTCGACGTGGTTGTTGGTTGGAAGAATTCTAATCAGGCATGTTAAATCTACTCCTTGTAATAGTTTTCTACCTTCTTTCAGTATCTTGAAATGAATTTTCTCTCCTATTGAATAGCGCCTAGACAAATGTTTTCGTGGTTGTTTATATCGCTGCTTGATTGTGTTGGTTGTCCCTTTAAATCTCGATCCAATTTCACTGATTTTGCTTGGAATGTTCTTTCCTCTCTTATAGCTTACTCTGTTTTTCATATTGTCTAAATGGGCTACTGCAATATTGAGTGGTGCAATCTAGTTCGTAGGGAAGGAAACATTATAGGGTTTCGTTTGCTTATATGACTCTCTTTTAAAGAACTCTGTGATGGTAATTATAATTGAAGGCTTACTATATGAAAGGTTAAGCCTTCATATCTCTATTTGGTTGAATATATACGTATTTTCCTTGTTTAGGGCTCTCCTGTTTGCTAAATGGTACATTAATAGTGACATTGTGTTCTAAAACTTGTTTAAGCCTGTGGGCATTCCTTACTTTTTGTTTGATTAGAAAATGGCATTAGGGTCTTGCTATAGAACTGTACATGGTTGACTTTTGTACCCAGTTCTAGAGGACGAATAACCTGACTTCTAATTTTGGCCTCTACGTGTTGAGAGAATTACTATACCTACTTCCTGGTTCAAACTCTTGTTTGATTAAAGTGAGGGGGAAACATTGTAAGTTTAATTGAATGAAATCTCTACAATTTTTATTAAGGGTCGCGAGCAAGCTATTAATAGCTGGACTGAAACAAAAGTTGTAGGCGAATCCATGGTATTGGACTCGTGAACTCGTTTCCTGTTAGATGACAGCTGATTACAGTAATAATATAATAGGTGGCTATTATATTCATCTGTTTGATATTTGCTAGATTTTTCCTTGATAAGCCCACATGGATCGGGTAAAATTTTCATCTTCTTTACCATTGGCAAGGAGCTCATAGAACTTCTAGGCCTGACTACACTGCGTAACCTTCCTGATGGATATGTGTGTTGGTTCTTTTTTTTTTGTGCTTGCACTCGTGGTAGGGTCCTTTGAGTCTGGGGCATCGTTGGTGTTTTACCCTCTGCGTAGCGAATCCCTTTGCTTTCGAACTCGAATATCTTATACTTCAAACTTGGTTACTAAAAGGTCCCATTTTGTGGCCTTGTTAAGGAAATCAATTTTTATTTTAATACTTATTGACATTGTCAGAAATATATAAAAAAAAAATTATTAACGACGTTTGGGTTTAGTCTTCCCTTATATATTGTAGAGAAGTTTACGATTAGAATAAGGTTTTTGGTAGAATAATGGCCCCTCTTGTGTCTCATTTGTATGCTTTTGGAAGAGTGGATTTGTTGTTAACTAGTACTACGTTTAAGAAATCCTATAAGGAGGTAGTGGTAAACTCCTTGGTTAAAACTGAAACTATAGTTGTTTTCTTTTGAGGGCGTCGAACCCATAATACTATGAAGCCTCCCCTTGGGAGAATTGGATAACGTCGTTTTGCTTCGCGCCTACGATCATAATTAGTATGTTTTGTCTTCTCTTGGACCCCTTTAGTTGGATGGAGTAAGTTTTGGATTCCAATCACGTAATCCATAGGATTACATGAAGGAGATATCAACGCTCTTGACCTTCTTGTTCCTAACCCATAAGGTCTTGCCTTGATTTATGTGATTTTGTTCTTACTGGTATTTTGACTTTCTCCTTGCTGTACGGTTTAGATTTCTTCCTCATGCAAATAATTTTGGAGCTGGGGTTGTGTTTTAATCCATTTTTGAATTAGAACTTTTCTTTCTTGATATTGTTAAATGTTAGCTTACTATTGCAATGTGTAGCCTTAACATGCTCAGTTCTCGCGAACTGATTCTAGCTAGTATTTGTGCAGATGGATTATTCGAGTAGATTAAAGGAAAGAGTTGTAAAGGTTTCATCAGTGCAACTTATGAAGTTCCTTGTAAAAGTGTTCTATGTGTTGTAAATTGTGTAACATTGCTTACAAAGAGTTTATATGACCTCTTGCCTGGAATTGTTCGGAAAATTCGTGAAGAAGTTGTTTGTCTTTTTTTTTTTTGTAATTTGGCTGGTAACTTATCTTTGTGGGAAATGTTATTCAATCTTTTCACTGGCATAAGCATTGTAAAACTTGGATCTTGAGAATTAAGTGTTAATTTAAATCTTTCTAAGACCTTGTATTGATGTGTTATATGTAAGTTTTAATGGGGTGGCCTTTCCTTACAGAAGTTACCTAAAAGTTTTATTCAAAGAAATATGTTGTGGTTTAGATTCCCTTGAAAGAAACAATGCCTTAAGTAATCAAGAGTGAGACTATCCTTGCAAAGTTTTTTTATATAACGTGTTATCCCTAACTGAACTAGTAAACACTACTCTTTTTGGTGAACGCTTAAAACAAGCTTAAAGGAAAACAATGGTTAGTTTCTAATAAGATTTAACAAGTAAGAGAAGAAAATTTAGAAACCACTCAATTTATCTCTCAGCCTATTTAAAAGTAAGTAGCTTCCTCTTGATAAGCTCTTTCAGTGAAGCCTAAGTAAGAGCGTTAATAATTGCGTATAAAACCTCAAGCTCCAATTAAACCTCAGTAAGAACCAATGATGTCTCAAGGATGAACTCAATTGACCTTCTTCCTTTAACTTTATCCAAGGTACCTTGTAATTTTTCTCTTAAGTTGTTGAATGTGAACCCATGTTGTCATATGGGCATGAACAAGTTCTAGTAGCGTAAGTGTTAATAGATGGCCTTGTGAAATTAAATTACCCATTTCTCTAAATAAATGAATTAAGCAAATGAATGTCTTAATAGAGAAGATTAAAGATGATGACTCAGTGTAAAAAGAATAAATTTGGCTTGGCAAGTTGAATTATACGAATCATATCTTGAGCCTCCTTGAAAACGTAAGCTAAGAATTGCAAGATGTCCTTTTAAAATAAATAAACCCCAAGAATATCTCTTTGTGGTTGGCCCTAACTGTATGTGTGTGTTGTGGTTGGACTACTATGTTGTCATGTCTAAAAGAAAAGTAAATTGTCCTTGAAAGATGTGAATGTTTCCGTGCTGCCTTTATGGCCATCCTTGTATCAAGTTGCTCACAGTGTTAGTTGTACCCTTAGTGACGACATGTTGCGTCATGTTATGTGTGGAAGTAAGTCAAAAAAAAAAAATTTCAAAAAGGTTGTCTTTTACTGTGTTGTTTGTGTGTGTGTTTTTGGGTCGTTACAAATTCCCTAAAGTGTTGTAAATGTTAAAATTTGAAACACAATCGAAAAATTCAGAAACAGGTTGAAATTTTGACAACAATAAGTCCTAAAATTCTTGGCTCTCTTTGAAGGAATGTATAAATTTTAACCACTTAAGGGATCAGGAGCTAAGATGGTTGCTGCACCCTAAGTTAAGGGTTGTACAACACCCACATAAATACAATAAAATTTTAAGAAAATATACCCTTGTGATAGGATTTTTGTCTCATCTTTTAAATGTAATATACAAGATTGGTATCTGAGTTTGAGCTCCATTTATCATTGTATGGAAATGTGGTTCACCTAAAGTATTTAAAGTCAAATAGTCTGTTCCATACAAAAGAATTTAAGGTGGACCATCATATCTGGGCATTATGTCATGCATATTATTTCTCATAAATCAGGCATCAATTTTAGTGGGTGGATTGTTTGATGTTATTTAATGTGGACTCATTTTCACAAGGCTACTTGGAAAATAATTCCTCAAGATTTTAGACCCCAACTGATGTGAATTGAATAGCAAGAGGTTGAAATACCTCCAAAACACAAATAAAAAACTTTGACAAATAAAAACCAAGGAGTTTCAAAATAGATTTCTTCTCATTCTAGAATCCACACTAATATTTTACATCATTACAATCCACCTTTTAATTTCACGTCTACTCTAAAAACCCTAAAATGCATTAAATAAAACCGTAAATTGCCAAAAAAAAAAAAAACCTAAAATGTCAAGAAATTACCTACTACCAAAACAACTTGGCTGGGCCCCAAAAATTGTGTGCCAAATATGCCTTCAATTTTTTAAGGCTCGATGTGAAATTTTGACTTATTCTAACAAGCACAACAGGAAAGTTATTAAAGTTCTAATACCTAGTTAAAAGTTAAAAAAACATTCAGAGCCAATTTTAAGCCATTAGATGAAGGAATCTGGGCCCGAAAATATGCCAAAATGGACTAAAACTTTGCAAGAAATTATAACCCCCATGCATAATTATTAATGTATATCTGACCACCCAATGAAATTTCAAGATGATCTAACGGTTGGATCAAAAGTTATGGTCTCCACAAGTTATGTTGCCACATCATTCTCCCTTGGTTGAAAAGAATTTAGATCCTGCAAATTCAGTTGACGGAATTCATCTAATTTTGCACTATCAATCTTCTTCAACTCCCACTGAAGAATCCAAGTATTTTTTTGTTGTTGTAAACCTTCACATTGTACCAAATATTTGTTGTAGCTCTCATGTCTAGTAGTGATTGTCTTTTGGTCCAAGACATGCATAGTACCCAAGTTCCTTTTTCTTCTTCAGACATCTACTACTCCCAGTTTATTTATTCATCCTCCACAAAAAATTTCATCATAACCTGGAAACTTATATAAGTCAGAAACATTAAAAACTTGTGAGATAGACAAATTTTTCAGTTAGCTCCACCTTGTAGGCATTATCACTCATTTTCTTCAGAATCCTACACGGCCCATTCTTCTTATACTTGAGTTTATTAAATGTCCCTTTTAGAAACCTCCCCTTTCTAATATGAACCATCATCATATCTCCTTCTTTGAATACACTTACTCTCCTGACTAGTTATCTACAGTTGCTTTATATTGTGCATTACTCACTATCAAATTTTCCCTCACTTCATGATGTCACTTGTAGAATGTGTTCTGAAAATGCTTCTGCATCATCACTAGTTTTATCTTCACCGGGTAGCACAATCAGATCTTAGGACTCCCTTGGGATTCCTACCATATAAATCTAGAAAGGATACATCCATGTTGACCTATTTACTAAGATATATTATAGGAAAACTTAGCTTGAGGTAAAGCTAAGTCCCATTGTTTTGGCTTTTCTCCAAATATGCAACGTAGGAGATTTCTCAAGATTATGTTCACTACTTATCATCTTCCCATCAGTCTAGGGATGATATGCACTACTAAACTGTAGTTTTGTCCCCAGTTTCCTCTACAGAGTCTTCTAAAAGTGACTCAAAAATCCTTCGTGTTGTGATATAGAAGTGATTGTTCTTGGAACTCCATGCAATCTAACCACTTCTGAAAAAAAACAAATCTACAACTCTGGGAGCATCATTAGTTGTTTTACAAAAAATGAAATGTGTCATCTTATAGAATCTATCAACCATATACAAATATAGAATCATTCCCTCACTTGTGTGTTAGGAAGTCCTAACACAAAATCCATACTCAAATCAACCCATGGCCCTATAAGGATAGGTAATGGCATTTACAACCCAGTATTTTGTGCATGGCCCTTAGCCATTTGGAACATTCTACACATTGCTACAATCCTACTTATGTCTCTCTTTACCTTTGGCCAATAATACTTTTTTAAAACAAGAGAAATTTTCTTACTTATACCAAAGTGTCCATTCAACCACCCCCCACTATGTAATTCTCTTATAATATTTTATCTCATTGAACTAGCAGGAATGCACAATTGTTTCCCCCTAAATAAATGACCATCCTACATCAAATAATCAGAAGAACCTACTACCTACTATAGGGTCCTTAAGTTGTCTCGCAACATCACCATAATTTGTATCACCTTCATATAATTCCTTAACTACCTCAAACCCTACTACTTCATTTTCCATTGTTGTCAAAAGTGCTACATGCCTACTTAAGGCATCAGGAACTTGATTCTGCTTACCCAACTTATGCTTTAAGACAAAAGTATATTCTTGAAAAAATGAAACCCATTTTGCATGCCTACTATTTAGTTTCTTTTGTTTGTTTACATACCTCAAGGCTTCATGGTTAGTGAAGACTACAAATTATTTTTCTACCAAGTAATGTCTCCAGTTCCTTAATGCCTGAACAATAGCCCTAAAATTCCACATCATAAGTATAATATTTCCTCCTGAATTCATTTATACTTTTCACTTAATAATGACATAGGTCATCCTTCTTGACTTAGTACAGCTCCAATCTCAACATGTGAGGCATCACAATCAACCTCGAAGACCTTGCTAAAATCTGGAAATACCCAAAATAGGTGCTTCTAACACTTTCTTCTTCAACAATTCAAAACTATTTGTTGTTTCCTTAGTCCCCAAAAAATCCCTCCCTTTTGTACACTTTGTTATGAGTGCATCAATGCTACTGAAATTCATGACGAAATTCCTATAAAAAGTTTCCAATCCATGAAAACTATGAACCTCTGTCACATTCCTTGGAATAGGCCATTCTAAAATTGCCTTTAACTTTTTCCTCATCCATCCTCACCCCATCCTCTGATATGAAAAACCTGAAAAATATAATACTCTCCTAAGGAAATCTATACTTCTTTAATGTTTGCATATAGACTCTCTTTACGTAACAAGTCTAACACCAATTTCATATGTAAAAAGTGTTCTTCCACTATCTTACTATAATATCATAATATCATCCAAGATAGAAAACAACAAACTTATCAATTGTATTCTTGGAGTACTCTTGTTCATCAGCCTCATGAATATACTGGGTGCATTAGATAGCCCAAATGGTATCACCATCCACTCATACAATCCTTATTTTATTTTGAAATTCATTTTTCAATTCATCCCCTTCATGGATCTAGGATATGGTAGTACTCACTCTGCAGGTCAATCTTGTTAAAATATTGGACTCCCGCTAGCACATACATCATATCATCCAATCTTTGAATTGGGAACCGATACTTAATTGTGATCTTATTTATGGCCCTACTATCTACACACATTCTCCAGTCTCCATCTTTTTTGGGATTCAGATAATTTTGGAGTTTCTACATGGACTCGTGCTTTCTCTCACTAACCCTTTCTGTATTAGATTTTTCACTTTTTTGTTCAACTCTTCACTCTATGTCAGACTCATCTGATAGGCTTTCTTGGTTTTGAAGGGCCAATACTATGATCAAATAAATATGGTGTTGAATATCTCACTTTGGAGGTAACCCATCTAGTATCTCATCTGGTATGACATCTTTGTATTTGTTTAGTACCTTTTCTGCAGCAACAAGTATATTAAAATCCTCTATTTCCACCTTCTTTGACATCAATGCATAAAACCAGCCAACTTATTCCATTTTTTTAACAAACTCTTTTGTAGCCAATAAGCCCTCACTCTTTTCTTCTTCCTTAAAGGGTAACAAGACCACATTTACACCATCCTTCCAAAAATTATATGTATTTTTCCCTCCATCATGTGTAACCTTTCTATCATACTTACCAAGGCCTCCTCTAGTAATGTATGGCATGCATCCATTGGGATAACATCACACCACACCTCATCCTTGTAGGTATTCCCAATCGAAAACTTTATAAGGCATCTTTTATCTATGGTTACCTCATTCTCTTTCTTGAACCATGATATATGATAAGCGATATGGGTGCTTCTCACATTTCAGATTGAGTTTATCAACCATCACAGTTGAAACCATATTTTCACAACTACCACCATCAATAATAATTTTACATGCCTTTCCTCTATAGGTGTCATCTTGTTCAAAATATATTTGTTCCGAAACCATAAATCAGCACCAAAAAGCATCCTATTTTCTGTCTCCTTCCTTGGGGCAATCATCGTCCTCCTTATCATGAGGGTTTCACTCAAAGTCTGCAGCAACCTCCATTTTTTCTTCCTCTTCAGCTTCAACCAAATTTACTCGTGGTTGTTCTCCTTTCCATCTATCTTGTGTAGGATAGTCTGGACACTCAAAATCTATATGTGCCCCTCTTCACCACATCTGTAATATGTATATTTCCTTTGGGGGACTATTCCATCCTCATCCTCTATTATAACATATTCCCCTCTGAAACCCCCTACCTCTTTAGTAGTTACCACAACTTTGACTAGAATCTTCATGCTTTTCTTCATTAGAGGATTCACCTTTTTTAGATTCAAATCTACCCCTGCCTCTCATTGGAGATGATGATGGCCCTCTTTTCACACCTCTTCTAAAATTATTCCTCTTGTTCTTTTCTTCTACCTTTAATGTGAATTGATAAGCATCATCCAGGCTATGGATCCACAACTTACTAAGCTCATCTTGTATGGTGTAACTCAACCCATTTATATACCATTTAGCCTTTTGTTCTTCAGAATCTTTGTAACAGCCACAATTTCAACGTTATAAAAACACATTAAATCTTATACAATTATCACAAAAGTTGTGGAATTTTTCATTTTGTTTTAAGTTAAAATGTTACAAGGGTTTCAAACCCTAATGTACATCAAATAAATCTCCACCAGTAACTACTACATTACAAAGGATGGACCAGGCCTAAGCTAAATGAGTAAATTTTCTTAATTTATCTCTAAGGTCAAATTCATTACAATCAACTAAGAAGGTGCCAAAAATTAATTTACTTGGTTACATGTTTTCCCCTTCTTAAATTAACATTCAAACCCATAGTTAATAAATTTTATACATAGTTACTTTAGTTCCTTTATCTTAATAGCTTTGAAGTCCATTTGAATAGTTACTAGAACTTACTAGAATAAAATGAATAAATTAACATACAAGGGTATGTAAATGGCCCCATTCACCCATTTACACATACCTTTAAAATTAATTAAAACACCCATAATATTCATCCCTACCTAACAATTCCAGGGTTGATCCTCAACCCTTGGATAAAATCAATCATGGCCACTAGATCTTAGGGTTCCATACTAGCCCTAACTATCCTTATGAGATCTTATTAAACCTTTATCTTTCCCTAGCCTCCCCAATTGGTCACTTTTCCTTTGTTTAATTTGTAGGTTGGAGAAATGGAAGCCATTGGAGCAAGAAAGGAAGAACCATGGAGGAATTTACAACAATAAAGCTTAGTTTAGATTTGTATTATGGGTTTATTAATGTAATGTCTTCCATTGAATATTGTAGAGGTTTCCACTCCAAATCTGGAATTGTTATAAAATTATTTTTATTTTGAGTTCCCTATTTGGGCCAAACCCTACCTCCATTAAAATGTATGAGATTGAGCACTTTTAAATATCCATTTAAATATTTACCTCTTTGAATAATGAATTTGTTCCCCTACAGTATGCCGATAGTCTTATTCTTACATTTAATAGGCTAAGATTTTAATTTGGGAAAGTTTAAATTTACACAGATGTGGATCTATATTATTCCATTGTTGTAAAGAAACCAACACCCAAAGCAGGCTGGCAGTCCAAGGACCTCCACTCTGCATAGGGTGGCAGTCTTGTTCTTTAAAAACATAACCTTTAATTCAAAAAAAATTCAAAAAAAAAAATCACTAGAGTTTTTGACGGAACATCCTTAGCTTGAATTTATGTTCCTAAAGCCTCCAGTTGAAGGGTTTAATCTATTTATACATTCCATACTTAAATTACTAAATTTAAAGGATCTCCTATTTCAATAGTAACAAACAACAACTACAAGATCATTTTCATTTTTCCTTCAACAAATTTTCTTTCGAGTTCAAAATTAGAAATGAAGTTAAATATACTTCTAATGTTATTGTTTTTCCTTACAACAAAATGCAATATTTCAACATGATAATTTACTTAAAATCCATCGCATCTTTCCATTTCCACTACAACCACTTTTTCAAATAACTACTAATAGCTTTGTTCCACATTCAAGTTTTCCATGCATACACTATTAGTATTTTACAACTTCTATGTTATTTCTTTCCTTTTTACAATAATGAAACTTCAAAAATGATAATGAACTTTCTTTTCCTTGAGCATAGCTCATTTATTTCAATGCAAAGAACTTACTTTCTCACAATACAATGCAACTAAGCTTTTAAACATACCTTCCATTTAAATTCATTCCTTTACATACTACAATTTGAGGAGAAGGAAAATATACATTCCTTAATGAAATTCATTAAAAATAATAATACAACTTGGTAAATGAAACTTACAATGCAATATTTATTTTAAAAATAAAATACTACAAGTCTTCCACCTTAAGTGGGAATAACAAGAATGTTTTCTCACAAGGAAGGATTTCTCTTGGACTTCAACAAATGCTACAAATTTTTCATCACCAACAAGAGCTCCACCGTGTCTTCACTTGATCAATACAACAAAAAATGGGGGAGAGGAAACACTCTCCATCCAACCAATAATCAAATGATGACAAGAAGTTATCCTCCTCATTGGCCCCGGAGCCCCAACCACAATGTAATAAAATATGGATCCAAACCATGGAAAATACAAAATGCTTCAACATCACAACACAATATTTCACAATAATATAGAACACATTCAACAAAAAATAAAACCACAAGAATGCAACTTATCAAATACAAAAGGCTTGAATTTCAAAGCCAATGGAGCAAGGATCTAAGGGGAGATCACTTACTCCTCCAAATGGGAATTAGGTGCCTACCTTAAAACCCTCCAATATACATCTCAAAACCCCTACACAACTTGTATGCCTCCCTAAAGATCCTCTTATGCATCCCACATTCTCTTATGCCTCCCTACAATCTCTTATGTCTCCCTCATAAAAACCAAGTAAGAAATGCAAGAATTTTCTTGTTGAAAGTGGCACACCCAACCCAAATCCCTCCAAAAACATGAAATAAACTCTAATGCCTCCCTATATATAAGATCCCCATAGCCTTCTCCTACACCATACTTAGGCAATCTACCCAACAACCCAAAAAGCATACAAAAGAACTCAATAACAGGTAAATCTACACATATAAAAGAAAACAATTAAAACAATAGTGTAGCTCCTACCTTTCCATGGTAGATCTTGATCCAAGAGTCACACACCAAGCTCCTTCAAGCCTAATCCGACACCAAAAATCTCCAAAAAAATCAACAAGCACTCCAAAATCTTCCAACTCCAAAAATGTAGGAGCAAAAATGAAATGAAGTAACTCCTAAACAAAAAATTAAACTTGTATATATAGAAAAGGGAGAGAGGAGGGTGAGGTGGATCCATGTATGATGCCACATCACTTATCCTCAACTCCACCTCATAATTCAAACCTCGACCCCAATGCACAATAAATTGGTGGTTGAGAGGAATGAAAAACCTCTTACACTCACAATCCAAGCCCACACCCCTTAAGGAAAAAAATTAAAAATCCATGTACGAAAAGTGCAATAAATTGCCACTTTTTGTCTTACAAAAAACATAATGGGGTCTATTTTTGACCCCCCAATCCATAGGTAGGGTTGGTATAATAAATTAAGAGATATGGGACAAATTTAGCTTGTCCCACAAGCCTCTAAAAATGGCTCTTAAGCCCAAATCCGAGTTTCCAAGGTGAGGTAGAGTGTACAACACTCAAAGTTACTTACACTCAACTTAAAATCACATAGTCTAAAAACCAACAAATCTAATTAATGACTCCATTTTCACATCCCAAAATCACTTAATAACATGATTAAATTAGTTAATAAAGCACATTAATCAATAAGAATTTAAATAAATTACATCACAAATAAACCACATACTCTACAATAAATAAATAAAAGGGAAAAAGTGCACACAAGCCCATGGTCACAATTGGAGATCATCCCCCCATGGGTACACCCCTAACAAAATTACAACACACAAACAACAACATAATATGAGTTGTCATGGTGACCTTTGTTGTATCCATCTAGTATTTTGTTGTGGTTGGTCTCTAATCCCCATTTTTATTGTTGTGATATAATTACCTGCAAAATTACACAATATCCCCTTCAGCCTCGCGGCCACATCAAAAACATCAAGGATAAAGCATACACATATCAATCAGTAAACATTTTCATATAGTTAATTCATCATCTAGACTAAAAATGTTATCATTTGTCTAAAATTTCAACAACATCTTATTTCTACATTTTTATAAATATCAAAAAGATCACGAGATTAGTTCAAATGCTAAATCCTACTCAACACGGCAAGAATTCTTAATGTCAGTAATAGATATATCAACAACACATCATCATCATCAAATAAAACATATCTCTCTATGTATCCAAGAATCCACATAATCATACTATGAATCACAATCCATCAACATCAGGATATATCTATCATGTAACATCATGTTATACTAAAATGATACAATAACATCCATATCTATAGTTGACACTAATCAAAATCAAATATAATAAGTGTCAAAGAAGAGTGGGCACTACACTCTCCCTGTTCCACCCTGATTGATAACTTGTAAAATTCATTGGTATACTCCTCAATGTTGAGATCCTTTTGTCTTAGGTTTTGGAACCTTCGAAAGAGTGTCTGAGCATAATCTACAGGAAGAAAAAATTCTTTGAGCTTCTTGACCATTTTATTCCAATTTCAGATCTTGCCCTTTCCATTCCTTTGTCTTTCAATTTTTCAGTGATCCCACCAAATCAATTCATGTCCAACCAAATTAATGCATGTAAAATTAATCTTCTTCTCCTCTGAAAGTATTTTCCACTCAAATAATTTTTCCATGTGATTCAACCAATCAATCAACTCCGCTATTCATAATCCTCCACCATAATCAGGAACATTAATCTTAAAGCCATCATGTTTTCCCTCTAAAGCCTAGATCAATCTCCCCTCAAAGGTTCTCTCTTTCATAGTTTATTCATCTCTCTCATTTTATTCTTCATCTCCTCCTTCATTCGTTAATGGAGGTACCTCTTAAGTATGATTATTTGGGTTTGTATCCCCATTTTCATGTCTCCTTCTAAGGCGGGTAACTTCCCTTGTGAGCTCAACAACTTGTCTCTGGAGCTCCTGCATATGCCTATTCATCTGGGCATAACATCCTCTCCTATGTCTAGCCATGATTATATAAAATAGAGGAAAAAATTAAGCAAAAAAATGTAATATGTTTATACCTTAACTATTTCCACAACATCTAAATCTGGCTCTGATACCAATTGATGTGAATCCAGCAGCAAGAGGTTGAAATACCTCCAAAACCCACATAACAACTTTGCAAATAAAAAACAGGAATTTAAAAATAGATTTATTCTCATTATGGAATCCACACTACTCTTTTTCATCAGTAAAACCCACCTTTTCTTTCACGTCTACTTTAAATAACCCTAAAATGCCAAAAAAATCCTAAATTGCAAAAAATCCTAAAATGCCAAAAACTACCTACTAGAAAAACAACTCGAATGGAAATTTACCCTCACGCAAATTTTTGACTTATTCCAACAAGCACAACAAAAGTTATTAAAGTTGCAAGACCAAGTCAAAAGTAAAAAAAAACATTTGGAGACAATTTTAGGCCACTAGATGAAGGAATTTAGACCCTTAAAATTATCCCAAAATGGAACCGAACATTACCTTAAAAAAAAAGTTCACCCTGGCATTTGTACTTGACTAAATATCTACTTCTCTGTGAAAACTCTCAAGATGATCCAATGATTCGGATCAAAAGTTATTGTGTCTTCGTAAGTTATGATCCTCTACCATTCTCCAACCAGGTATGGTATTCTTGTATTATTTGAGAGCCTTTGGATTATGATCTAGCTATATTAATTCAATATTTGAGAGGAATCACAATTATTCCTCAGGTATTTGATATTGGTCTGCAAGTTGAGAAGTGTATCATTCAGTATGGAAAACTGAAATCCATCCCCGTTGCTTCCACTCTTCCCTCAATTTTACCTTCCCAATTTCTACAAACTCCTCATGTAGTAAAAAAATCCTATCGTTCCACTTCTGATTTTAGGAAACTCCCTTGTTTCTCAAGTAGTTGCACCTTGTAAGCATTTGTTTCTTCTAGAATCTCATCATACCCAAAACTTATCCCTTATGTTTTATAAAATTCCTTCCCAAATGTTTCCTCCACCTAAGTATGAACATTTTCCAACCCTCCAAAGTATTTTCATAAACTCTAAAGAACTTGTAAGTATTTCACATTGCTATCACAATCCTCTATCCAAAATTCACTAAACCATAGTTATTATACAATGTTGGTAGATTCATCAAATTTTGTTACTGTCCCTGAATAGAACAATCAGATCTATAGCTCCATGCAACAATCACAACAACTTCCTATGTAAACCCATTTATTGTCATAAAGGGTTTTAGGGATCATGTTTTGGAGGATCATGTTTGGACTTGAGAATAGATTTTGAGAATGTGTTTCTCAACACTAATGGCATCTAGGGAAAGAATTGAGGAAGAATTCATTAATAGTGAGTAATATTTTACAATTGATGCAATGATCCTCAGGGTTGTCTACATGCTTACAACTTAATGCAAGATCGCACTTATGGAATATTGCAGGTTATGATACAGTATAAGAGCATCCTTAGTTACTGCAATTGATCAAATGGAGCTTTATTAATTTGAGGTATGTGATTAAGTTTGAATTTATCATACTTTTTGGCTGAAGAAGAAGAAAATGAGAATCCAAGACTAGAAATAGAGTTATTTGTAAGAAGAAATTACACAACAAAGTTCATGAAATTATCTTAGCAAAGTATCCACCATGAAAAGGAAAGTTGTAACTCTTATAGCTCCATTCCTGGAGATGAATGCAAGGAAGGTGAAAAAATTCAAGTGCATCAGCCCATCAATTCAAAAATTTGTATGCCCAATCAGGTATAGTTAGCTAGTCTAGATCCAATGTAAATAGAGTTTTCATAAATTTTCATAGTTAACTTTAGAGAATGAGAACAAGGTTCAAAGTGCAAGAATTTAAGGTCCCCAATACCTCCAAAAACTAAATTTCAAACTTAGATTGAGGTATATGATATTTTCTTTGTTGATACTTTGGGGAAACGAAAGTGCATTCCATGTTTTGACTTCTACCATTACATCTACTAGCTCAAGATGATTTCATGTCTACATTACATTGTAAAAAACTGGGAAGCTACTTTTATTAGTGTAAATTAGGTTGTGTTTATCTTTCCTTTATTTTCCCTTAGAGTAGGAGTGTTTAGGTTTTATTATTGCAAATC
Organism: Taxus chinensis; assembly: GCA_019776745.2. Taxonomy (NCBI): domain Eukaryota; kingdom Viridiplantae; phylum Streptophyta; class Pinopsida; order Cupressales; family Taxaceae; genus Taxus; species Taxus chinensis. The sequence goes on along the minus strand of CM034150.1, from coordinate 642,107,628 downwards.
ACATAGTCCTTGTGCACACTATTACATGTTTACAGTCGGAACATGTATGATGTTTATCATTTTGTAATTAGTTTTTCTGCCCCTTTTTCTTGTGAAATACAGTCTAGTTCAAATTTAGTTTCCATGGTGAAAATTAAAAGGTTTTGGGGCATATTATAAGAGTTTATTCACTAGCCCTAAAATTCCATCTTCAAGGATCATCTTAAAAAACGTGATTAGCAATATTCATGTTAGGATTTAGAAATGGTTATAAGGTTTTGGGATTAATTTCAAATATTTAGGCTTGAATCCATGCCCATTGGATGCTTAAAGGCTACTTATCAGACCATCTAGTAGGGAGATGTCCCCTAGAAGTCACCAAAAATGTATTGTCCAATATATCAATCCATCCTATTCTAGCTTAGAAAATATATTTTGAAATGGTGTATTTTAACTCGTTATTAACGGATCAGGTTTGAAGACCAAATTAGATTATAGATTAATTTAGAGGATGAATTAATTAATCTACGACATGTGTGAAATTTTTAGTGATTTGAGATTAATCAGGTTAGATGATAGTGTTATCTATGAACTTAAGGAAAGATGGGCTAGTATTTCAATAAGACTGGTCTAATTATTTGGGAATAAGCATGTAATCATGACGTACTAAGTGCACTATAGTATCTCTTTAAGGAAAAATTGTCCTACTTTTAATTGTGTTTGATTAAAGCAAGAAAGTTTGACTGTGGCTATTTTTTTGGAAGCCGTGGACAAATAACTGTTTTCTATCCCAAGTTTGTTATTGAATGTTAGTTTTCTTCACGGATTTTAAAATTCGCGTAACCAAGCAACATGGTTGTAGGTTACAAATTCCATGTCCCCAAAAAAAAAATAGATCTCTGTGGCATGTGGAGAACAAATTTTTTTCTTAGTTACAGTAAAGTGGAGAAAAATTTATTAAAACTCATAATGCCATAAGTATAATCTAGAGAAAAACGCTTGCATGTCACATTTCAGAAAACAGAAATGAACGCAATTGGCCCCTAAAATGAATCCAAAAGTTGTTGATCACAATAGACCTTATTAAGAATTTTGCACCTTCATGGTATTTTACTACTGAACCACTCAATTTCAACTTGAATTTAATTTCAAGCATGATCCAACAACCAGATTTCACAATATGATGGTGTGTGATCTCTAAATTAATGGCACATGCCTCTATCATTCTCCTTCCCTGGTTCAAAAGAATTTTATCTCCTGAGAATTCTATATTGATGGAAACTCATCTCAAATTATTCCACCATCCATCTATTGATTGTAACTACCACTCACATGTAATAAAAGGTGGCCGATTTTCCTCTTGTTTCAAACATTAGATCTCAATTGTAATGCATCCATATCTCTTTTAGCTCCCATGCCTAGTTGTCATTGCATTTTTGCATCCTTTAGAGAAGCATTACCCTCTCTTGTTTCATTCTTCATAATTTTATCATCCCTATGCTCTTACTTATTATCTTCTACTTGAAATCTGTTCATAATGATGTAGAAACCTATATAGTGTCATAAATTACAAACATTTGAAATAGAAAAGGTTTCCAGGTCAGTGTTCTATAATATGTGGAAGCATTAGGTCACTGCATGGTTTGTTCAAAATCCTACATGTGCTTAATCCCTCTCCTCTATAACTGTAATTTATTATATTCTACCTTTCATGGGAGAAATCCTTTTCTTCCTGAGATTGAACCATCAATAGAAATCCTTATCTTGGTAATGAATATTCCTATCATTCACTTTGACATCCAAAGTGCACTTGGATGATCTTACATTACTATCTTCCAGTATTCTCCCTCAGCTTAGCTTCCTATAGAGTCTGTAGCAATATGAGAGATAGGAAGATTAAGTCTGCCTATCCTCACAAGTTGGTATCAATATTCCCTTCTCACATTAAGAGATCATCCCATGTTTCATTCTATCACTCCCTTAGAAACGATGAATCTCTTATTCAAAAGGTGTGTTGATTTTTTAGGGACAATGAAAAACAAACCATTGTTTATTGGATTTTAAATACAATTTTATGATATTCATTTGTAAAATACATATAAAATCAAAATATTATATTTCAAACCCATTAATTCATTACTTTAAATGAATCTTTTATAATAATTTTGTATTTTCTATTGCAAGTTTATATTAACATGTAAACACGTAACAAAGAATATAGTATTTTACTAGCTCATAAAAAGAAAAAATATATAATTTTTTATTCTCACCACCACTGTTTATGCAAGGCTATTCATGTCAATAAATGAGTAATAAATACGAAGTGTGAAAACAATGATGATGTTTAAGTAATAAAAGCATTTATGGACATGAAAATTTAGTTTTTAAATTTCCAATAACATGTTTGACCAAAGACCTCATCCATCCCCAACATTCAGGAATGCAGCCAAGATGTGAGCTATCGATCCTAATCTTGGCATCTAAATTTATGGAGAAAAAATTGTCATATACTTGAGATAGCTGAATTAAAGGTTAAGAGAGCCCTAGGCCATAATTGAAGTGGATGCCCTTTTCACAATTTTAGTTAATATTTTTTCCCATCAAGAAAATAAATAAAAGACAACTACTTTCTCATATTTGAAAATTTGCATCATAAAATCATAATAACTACAAAATATAAGGATATCATTATGCATAAAGAATAAAAATTTCATATAAAATCATCATAGAAGGATGCAAATACATGGATTGAGAGAATTCATCATAGGAGAGACTCAAAATGTAGTAAATACATGTTTTTTATACAAAGTTGCTTGTAAATCTGATTTATGAATACCAAGTTGGTGATGGGACTCAAAATTTTACATAGCCCCATTTTTCATATAGAAAGAAAAATAGTTATGTATGTCCCATGGTTTTGTAACACCAACAAAAACGACATTCTAGGAACACGCTACAACCTAACACTTAACCCAAAAATTGCGACTAATTTTTTTTTTAAAGTTATAAAAAGGTTACGAGGGTGTTTAACCCTTAGGGTACATTAAAATAATTTACACCACTAAACTAAACTTTAAGATTGATAGGCAACTAGGTTTAGATAAAAGATTAAATATTGAAATTTATTTACCTCTAAGATCGATTAATTAAAAGTCAACTAGGAAGGTGCCACAATTTAATTTAGTTGGTTAATTGTTTTCTCTTCTTAATTAATGTTAAATCCAAACATGGCTAACCTCATGTTTAATTAATTTAGTTCCATTTTCCTAATAGCTTAAATTCCTTTTATTAATTTCCTAAAACATACTAAGGACTAAAAGAACTGTACAATCCAAGGCAATTGAATGGCTCCATTCACCCATCTACACATACCGTTAAGGATTTAATTTAAACATTTAAAAATACATTTCCACCAAACAAAATTAGGGTCAATCCTCCACCCTTAGATCAAATAAATCTTGGCCACTAGATCTTAGGGTTCCAAACTAGCCCTAAAATCCTTATGAATTTTTATTAAAGCCTTTCTGTTATTCTATTCCCCTCATTTGGTCTATTTGTTTTGTTAAAAATTACAGGTTGGAGAGAAGGAAGCCATGGGAGCAAAGGAGGAATAGCTATAGAGGACTCTACAAGGAGATCTAGTTTAGATTAGATTAGATTAAATTTTTATTGTTGTTATTACTTCCATTCAAGGATTGGGAGGGGTTTTCCTCTACTAATCTGATTTTATTTCCAAACTATATGTATTTGGGGTTTTCTATTTGGGGAAAACCCTATCCCCATTAATAAAGGAGAAGTAATATTTCAAATCCACCCTCTGTAGGTTTAATTGATTTATACAACAAGATTTAAGCATTATTTGATTTCTGGTACTTTTCTAGTTAAATTTACAGCTTAAAACTTTAGTATAAATGAGTTAAAAATTTTACACAGGCACGGATCTGGAAATTTTTCCATGAGTGACAGGACCACCACCCAGAGCAGGCTGGTGGTCCCAGGACTGCCGCCCTACCTGGGTGACAAACTGTGAACCATCGTCTTACAGAGCGGTGGTTCTGAGACTGCTACCTTGCCTGAGCGGTGGTTACGCAACCACTGCTCTGCACAGGGTGGCAGTCCTATTTCTAAGAAACATAACCTAAAATCTGAGATTTTCACAAAACCAAAATTTACTGCAAAGTTCTAGAATACATTTTGAACTTGATTTTATGTCCCTAAAGTTTCCAGTTTTGAGCTTTCATTCCATTTGTTCATTTCTTAATTAAATTTACTCATTTAAGACATTTTGAATTCCAATAGTAACAATAACAACTACAAGATCTATTCAATTTTCATCAACTAAAATTCTTTCTATTTCAAGAGTAAGATAAAATATTTACATCTACTTCTACATTGTTATTTTTCCAATACAAAATGCAACAATTCCCTATCTCAAATTTGTTGTCTCTTTCATTTTCACTACAACTCAAATATCCAAAATAACTACAACAACTTTCTTTTACATTCAAGTTCACTATGCATAATTTTTAACATATTACAACTTTTCTATTCCTACTTTCTCATTTGCAATAATACAATTTCACAATGAAATTAAAATTTCTTTTCAATTGAGTATAACTCATTTCTTTCAAAACAAGGAATTTCCTTTCACATAAAACAACCAAACTCCAAGTAAAGAGAATTACTTTCTTTTCTATTTCACAAAACTAACAATGCAAATTTATAACAATATTTGAATGCAACTTTCCTTCACAAGATCAATACAATGTCTTCCACTTGAAGTAGGAAATCATACAATATTACAAGTTCCTCCATTCTAAGTGGGAATAATACTAGAGAAGTTTTATTACAAGAAGTATTTTCTTAGGGACTCCACCAAAAACTCCAAGCTTCATAACACCAACAAGAGAGCTCCTTCATGATTGTTTGATTCACAACAAAATGGGGGGAGAGGTAACACTCTCCACCCAACCAAAATATCCAATAAGGAGGGGAAGTTATCCTCCTCATTGGCCCCTGAGCCCCAACCACATTACAATGAAAGGTGGATCCAACCATGACAACAAACAAGTTTCCACAACACTAAACCAAGTATTTCACAACCATTCCAAACACAACCAAACTCAAACTATAAACACAAGAATAGAAATAAAAAAACTACACAAGGCTTCTAATTGAAAGCCAAATTAGGAGCAAGAATCTATGGGGAGGCCACTTATGCCTCCTAATGGGAAATAGGAGCCCACCTTTAAACCTCCAATACATATAAAAAATCCCCTACATACTGATCTTATGCCTCCCTCAAGTACCTCTTATGCCTCCCACATACTCTTATGCCTCCCTCATACTCTTATGCCTCCCTCATACAAGAACAAGTAAAAAATGTAAGCATTCCTTGTCCAAGGTGGGGCACCCACCCAAACGCCCTCCAAAACATAAAATAACTCTTATGCCTCTCTACATGAATTCTCCCCATAGTCCCCTCCTACACCACACTTAGGAAATCTACCCAAGCACCCCAAAAAGCATTCCAAAACAAATAAAATAACAAACACATATACACAAATGAAGGAAAAATATGAGCAAGAGTAAAGCTCCTACCTTTCCATAGTAAATTTTGTTCCAAGAGTCAATCTCCAAGCTCCTTCAAGCCAAAAACAAACCAACAAGCTCCCACAAAGACCACAAGCTCTCTAAAATCTTCTCCCTCTCCAAAAATTCAAGAGCACAAAAATAATGAAGTAACCCCCAAACAAGAAAATGAACTACAATACATAGAAAATGGAGGGAGGAGGAGGATGTGGCTTCAAGTAGGATACCACCTCATTTCCTATCCACTCCACATCACCCTAGTCAACCTCATATTCCAAAGCACAATTAATAAGTGGTTGACGGAATGACATTTTACTTAAACACACAGTCTAAGCCCACACCCCCTAAGGACAAAATTAATTACAAGAAAGGAAATGAAATAAACATTTCACATTTTATCTTCCTAAAACACCTAATGGAGCATAATTTTGACCCCACCCAACCCATAGGTAGGGTTGGAATAGAAATTTAAGAGGTGTGGCACAATTTTGACATGTCCCACAAGCCTACAAAATTGGCCTCTAACACCAAATTCAAATTTCCATGAAGGGGTAGAGTCTACAACACTCAAGATCCCCAAGCACTCAACTTACAACACAAAATCCAAGAGAAATATACTCTAATAAATGAATTCCTTTGGTCACATCTTTAACTAGTTTAGGACAAGGTTATATTAGCTCTAATTAAAACACTACAACCCATTAATAATAAAAGCTAAAATACATACACCAAATTCCAATTAAATAATACAATGAATTACATCACTAAAATCACATACTAACATCAATAAAGGAAACTAAATAAAAGGCAATACATAACCCCTTGGTCACAATTTCCCCCTAACTAAATTCAAACACACACACAAATACATGTTGCCATGGTGACCCTTGTTGAATTCACCTAGAATTCCAATGTGTTTGGTCTCCAATCCCCCCGATGTTTGTTGTGAATAATTTTACCTGCAAAATGTAATGCAACCCTTGTGTCTTCAATCCTCTGATTAATGTAGTAAATAAATACTAGCTGCTTTTCTCTATGTGCTTGAATTCTTCTTTTGCCATGGGGATGCTCTTGAAATAAAGAAATTTCTTGCTTTTACAAATTCAAATAGTTTTCTTCTTAACAAGTATTATTACTTCAAGAGCATTCTTGTATGCAACTAGGTCTGATTTTTCAGATTGATATCTGTTTAGATCTGAATTGCAGCATATGTGGTTAATTGTAAGTGCATTGTTAATGTAAACCTACTTTCCTTATCTACTTTTTGAAAACCATTATGAGGCACCTAGGTTTGCAAAGTAATAAAGAAAAGGATTGGTTTTTGGGTCTATGGTACACAGTGAAATGCAGAGCTTCCTTGATATACTTTTCATATGCACTTAAACACCTAAAAGTGGCCTTGAGGCATTAGTTATGAAATTACATGATTCAATTCTGTGTACTTGTAATGCCCCGTAGGGCATCGAATCCTGTTTTTGCCACCTTGGCCTCCTCCCAACCACCCGGCCTGCAGATAATTGACCACCGCATTTTCTTTTCTGTCCTTGCGTGAGGGAGACAGGAGTGGGTGGAGCCCCATTTTTCTTCGCCATGATCTCATTCTGATTCTCCTTCAATGCGTACAGGTGGGTGTGGGTCTCCAAAAATCATGTTGTCCAGGCAGAATCCGTGGGCTCAGAACTAAATTCCTCCTGGGAGGGCCGTGAGGAAGATTTGGTTATATGCCACAGCTACAGGGTCGAGAGGTAAACTTATCTCAAAAAATCAGTGGCCTCCAGAGTGGGTAAGTGTGACAGCTGCTGCAGGGCGAGCCCAAGGAACCGGGTGTTGATCCTGATGTTCTGGTTGCACGCGACCACAGTTGAGACCAGTTGTTGCAGAATCTTGCAGCTGTAGTAGAAGGATGAGATAAAGTTTTAGTGAGCTGTCTTGCCTTTTCATTTTGGGAAGTCGCTTCTGTCCAGGTGGTGAATCTAACATGGAAGAAGCTCGATCAAATCTTGAGGCAAGTTTTGCAATGAGGCTGAGATTGCGTTCACTGCTAGTTCTAGTTCTGACCAAAAGTTATTCCAGCGCCTAGCCCATGGGTTTGATATGGTGGTTATAGATGAAGCTACAAGCTAGGGAAGTAGGCGTGTTACCTCCAATTTCCTTGGGAGCTGTAAGGTGTGTTCTTGTTGGGGATCCACAGCAACTGCCTGCAGAAGTAAATAGCCAGGCAATGGGCATGTTACAGTTGGTAGAAGCTGGTTTGAGCGCTCCAACAAGCAGGTTGTCCAACTTTGTTGTTGTCTGTTCAGAATTGACTGCAACCATCTATTCGGGATTGACTGTTTTACATAGCCCAAAATCAATTTGTACCTGAAATACAACTCAGGTAGTTGTTTTCACTTTTGCGGTCAGAGCAGAAGCATGGGGATACGAGAGAAAGTTTCACAGCTATATTCAGGAATAGTAATACCACTGATAGGCTTTGGTACTGCGGCTAAGGCTGACAACATAGATCAAATGAAGCAAGCTGTTGACACAGCTTTACAGGTCGGGTACAGGCATCTTGACACTACCAGTATTTATGGCACCGAGCTAGCTCTAGGAGAAGCTCTGAATCATGATTTTCTAATGGGGATTATAAACATGGAGGAAATTTTTGTGACCAGTAAATTATTTGCTGGTGATCATGATGACCCTATTTCCGCTTTGAAGACAACCTTAAAGAATTTGCAACTAGAATATCTGGATCTGTATCTTATCCAGTGGCCTATAAATTTGAGAAAGGGGGCTTCACATCCAAATCCCAAAGAGGAGGACTTTCTTTTCTTTGCCATTAGATATAGAGTCTATATGGAGGGGAATGGAGCAATGCGTGGACTTGGGGCTTACTAAATCTATTGGTGTGAGCAATTTATCCTACAAGAAGCTCGGCGACTTGTTGAGCTATGCCAACATATCTCCTGCTGTCAATCAGGAGGAGATGCATCCTCTGTGGCAACAAAAGAAACTAAGAGATTATTTGTAGCAATGTCAACATTCATGTTAGTGCGTGGTCTCCTTTAGGAGGATTTGGTACTTTCTATGGTTCTAATTCTGTGATGGAAAATCTTGTTATTGAGGAGATTGCTAAGAAGCATGGAAAGACTGTAGCTCAAGTTTTGTTAAGGTGGGGTTTGGAGCAGGGAGTGAGTGTGCTGCCTAAGAGCTACAACACAAGCAACTACATTGAAACAATCAGATGCATATCGAGATAGCGTTTAAAACAGGCATGATAAGCCCTAACCCTCTCTCTTAATAATTTATTTCCTTTAGTATTTGGGTAAATCAATCTCTACAATTTCTGTTTGAATTCTGTAGAGATTGGGTTCTGGATGACTTATAATTATAATTGCATGAACTGATCTCTCTCCCCCGTTACAGTTTATCTTATTTACTATTTGAGTAGAAGAAATCTCTACATCGATTCTTGCCTACTGATCTTATAATGTTGGTTTGTCTTTTTGCCTTGATTTTTCTTTGAATGAGGGTTTTTGTAGAAAATAGTATGGAGCATGAATGAGATTTTTAATTTTTTTTCTTGTATCGTTTATATTTTGTAGAACATGGCTTGAAAAATGGAATCTTCCGTTATGACTGTATTTGGATTTTACTGTGGTTTTATAATAATTTAAACCCCATTAGGATTGGGGGCTTCTATTTGGGAAGAGTCATACTAGTTTAATTGGTCTTTCTAGATAGCTCCATCTGAGTCATTCAATTATCATTTACCTTGGGGATTATGGGAGACCCCCTCACCAGACCCTCTGCTATTATTAGTGCTATGAGCTTATTATTAGATTGGAACCCTCCTGAAGCATGTGTTAATGGGTTTTCTATGACCTTTACGTACATGTTATGCACGCAAGTCATAATCCTGTGAGGTTAATTCTTTGGCTTAATTTTTGAGGCACTACTTGGACCTTTGGATCGGTTAAAGTAATATTGGATGCATCGAGATTCTCCAAGTTTGATTGATTTGTGATGCCCTCATGCATACGAATTCAGGCAACGCTTGAAAAATAAAATTTTAAATTTATCTTATACTTTGACCTGGAAGCTTTTCGAAAGACTTTTGGTAGGAAAACAGATGAATAGAGAAGTTAAGATAACTACCCTAAATTGGAGTCATGCATAGCCTTAAGTAAAGGTGATAGATACCATAATGGAACTGTGCTTACCATGTATGACAGTAAGGATATAAATCCACCTGAAATATTTTTAACTTCATTTTATAGAACAATTATTAATACCCATAGATTGGGGTATGCAAGTGGAGGTTGAATTAGATAATAGGGTATATTATGTTATCAGGTAACCGGTAAGGATAAATATGTTATTTCAATGCTTGGTTAGCGAGTGGAAAAATTTTGTTATTTACAATGATTATTATGTTTAGCAAAAAAATTGATACTCGCATCTTATTAGGAGTTGAGATAATGTTGATACTTGCATTCATAGTGGCTTGGGCTGCACTTGCATATCTTAGCTAGTCAAATGTATCTTTGGCATATTACCGACAGATGACAGTATTGTCGGTCATAACTCATTCTTATGAGTTGGACTCTTTTACTAGAAGAAATATATAAAGACATGGAATAAGCAACCAAAAGGACACCTAAATAATACATGAACCTATGGATTGGTGGAATCCTTGTTAATATAATTATAATCTTAAAATTGCGGGATAAATATCCAAACTATACTTACATACCACTGATTATCTATGAAGGTTTGATACTTGGGTAATATCGATGAACAATGTAAGATTGATACTTGTATTTATTATATAAACTTAATGTCGTTGGTGCTTTTATTTAATTGAAAGATAATCTTGTTAGACACTTATGTATTTGAAGTAGGTCGAGGGTATTAGGTGAGCGTCATTATTATTTACTGTAATTTAAGTATGATTAATTGCATGATTAAGGTTGTATATCTAGTCTCTTGGAATGGTGTTCTTATGTAAGCAGATCTTAAGGAAGTGAACATTAATGAATATGAAATGCATTATCATGAGATGTGCAGTTAAGTTTTAAATGTATGTTAGAAATTATTTGATAAGGAGTATTGCAAACTTTCATTTATTTAAATACTAAATGGCATAAGTTATTAGGTGAGGTTTATATCTTATCATGCTCAGTTCTAGCGAACTGACTCTAGATAATATTTGTGCAGATGGATTATGCGAGTAGATTAAAGAAAATATTGTAAAAGTTTCATCAGTTCAAAATTATGAAGTTCTTGTAGAAAGTTCAATGCGTTGTAAATTTTGTAACTTTGCTTGCAAGGAGTTTAGAAGATCTCTTGCCGTTGTATGTTTGGAAAAACTACGTGGTGAAGTGTTCTTTCCCTTTTTTGTTGTTAGACTAGTTACTTACCTTGGTGAGATATGATATTCAATCATTACATTGGCATAAGTATTGTAAAACCTTGTTTTTGAGAATAAAGTGTTAAGTCAAAACTCTCTGACACCTTGTAATGATGTGATATAAGTAAAATTAAATGGAATGGTTAACCCTTATAGAAGTTAACTAAAATATGTGTATTCAGATAAATTAATATAGAGATGACTTACTTGAGAACAAGAGATTCCTGAAGTACTCAAAGGTGAAACTATCCTTGTAAAGTAAATTTTTATAAATTGATATCCCTAGCTAAACTAGTGAACACTACTCTTTTTTGGTGAATGCCTAAAACAAGCCAAAGGAAAACAATAGTTAGTTTCTAATAAGATTTAACAAGTAAGAGAAGAAAATTTTGAAACCACACAATTTATCTCTCAGCCTATTTGAAAGTAAATAGTTTCCTTTTGATAAACTCTTTTAGTTAAGCCTAAGTAAAAGTGTTAATAATTACGTATTAAACCCCAAGCTCCATTTAAACCTTGGTAATAACTAATGACGTCTTAAAGAGGATTTTAACTCGACCTAATCTCCTTATCTCTTTCCCAGGATACTTTGTAAGTTCCTCTTGATTTTGTTGAACACGAATTCTTGTTGTAGCAAGGTAATGAACAAGTTCTAGTAGCGTAAGTATGGACAGATAGCCTTGTGGAATTTAATTATTCCCTTTATTAAGTTAATGGAACTAAACAATTCTATTGTCGTAAAGTGAAGATTTTAAGTGAACTTCTCTACGGTGTATAAGAAATTAACTTAGTTGGTAAGATGAATTTTTGTGAATCATATATTGAATCCTTCTGAAAACTTAAGTCATGAGCTAAAGGGTTTCTTATCAAAATAAATAACCTCTAATCATTTCTTACTGTGGCTTGCCCTAGCTGTAAGTGTGTCATGTGGTTGGACTTCCATGTTGTCTTGTCAAAAGAGGAGTAAATTTTCCTTGATAGGTGTGATCGTTTCCATGCTGCCCTTACGGCCATCCTTGTATTAAATTGTTCATAGTGTTAGTTGCATCCTTGGTAACGACATGTTGCATCATGTTATGTGTCAAGCAAGTAAAAAACAAAAAAATTATCCTGTCTTTTACTGTGTTGTTCGTGTGTGTGATTTGTGGGTCGTTACACAAAACACATGAATACCTCATTTGGCCTCATGGCCACATTAAAAACATCTATGATAAAATATGTAATATAAATCCACAATCATCTATATAGGAATCAAATATCATCTAGGAAAATACGATATCCTTTACAATTTCTAGCAACATTTCTATTATATATGTCATCCATGTCAAAATGATCACAACATTAATCCAATTATCAAAGTTTACTCATTGTGACGAAAGTATATTGCATGTCAGAAATATATATATATAAATAACCATGTCAACAGCATATCAACATCAATATAAAATGTCACTAATAATTCACATGCATCATATATGAGTCAAAATTAACAACAGTCCAGTATCTCTAACATCTAGTATCATGCTAAATCAAAAAGCTACGATATATCCATAAGTGTAGTCGACAGTATCAAAATCAATAATCAAAAAAGAGGTTTCGAAGGGAATTCGGCACTACATTTCTCATATATGAAAATTTGCATCATAAAATCATAATATTTTAAAAATAGCTAAAGTAAAAATTTCCTATGATAGTGATGGTCTGCGATGGTCCTTTTTCAAGCCCTAACCATAATATCCTTAGCATGGCTAGGGCTCTGGTGGTGGCTGGAAAATGGCGGTCTGCAGAGGCGAAGCCTTTCTGCGTCGAGGTGAGTGGGGATTTGGTGGGAGGGGAGTCTGTCATCTCCCCTACAAAGCCATCGGGAGTGGGTAGGATTAATGGAGGTGAAGGCCGGGGGAGGAGTTCTGGTGGGATGACCGGTGGCGATGGTGTTTTGGGGTGATTTGGTGGCCCGGACCCTACTCTACCCCCTATGTTTCAGATTGGTTGTTCTGATGCTAGAGGGAAGGGAAGGACTGGGGGTGGAGGATGAGGAAAAGCTTTTGTCGGCCCTTTTAGGGGGGCTTTATTTCTTTCTTTAGCCAAATTTGGAGGTGGTCCTTTTGCTATGGCCTATGCCAAATAAACTCCCAAGGTCTCCTTTGGTGAAGAAGTTACTGAGACCATTGAATTTTTTGAAAACAGGGGTGTGATCTACAGATTCAGTAATGGCTGCCCTGGGCTCCCTGCCCTGCACGACTAGATCTCTGAACATTGGAGTCCCCTAATTTAAGATAAGGTTAATATTTATCCTTCTACCCGTGGTATTTTTGTTGCTGTCTTTGATAGCTCCTCAGACAAGGAGATCATTTTTGAGAAATTTTGGGAGTTCCAACCACACATTCTCCTCTTGAAACAATGGTTTCCTTAGTTTAATCCATTATCTGAAACATTTAATATCAGACAAGTTTGGGTTAGGTTACCCTATCTGCCCTTGCACTTCTAGAGTGAGGAGTGTTTTAAAGCTATGGGGAACAGGTTGGGTAAATTTTTGGCTATTGACCCTGAAACTGATTCTTTTGACCATACCACTTATGCCCTTATATTGGTGGATATGAATATGAAGATTGACTTTCCGGCCACTATGGAACTCAATGTCAATGACTCTACTTAGACAAAAAATTTAGATTATGAAGGATTCCCTTTTAGATGCAGAACCTGCTTTTCTCTTTGACATTTGGCGTCTGACTTCCCAACGATTAAAAAACAATTTAAAGGAAGGGTCTCTTGGTGGAAGGATTTTAAACCAGATAATCTAACAATCTATGGACCTGAGAGAAATTATTCAAATAATGTTGCTGTCAGTCTTAAGGATAATCAGGAGGAGAAGTTAGGTGAGGATGGCCATTCCCCCACTAGTTTGGCTAAGATTAATCATATGGTGGGTTTGAGTGTGGATTCTTTGGTGCGGCCTCTAAGTCCCAATCTGAATCAAAATCTGATCAAGAAGGATGTTCTTGAAATTCAACTACCTATCCATCCAGATGAGAATGTGGATCCTAACACGAGTGAAGGTTGGCAAGTGGTGAACAACGAAACGAAAGGAAAGACTGGTTTTTCTTCTATAAAGATGGACCTTAGATCTAAAAAAAAAAAATAACTTGGGAGTTAGGTTTCTCCCTGGGGATGGTCAAGTCTCTTTGACTTTCCTGTCTTGGGGCCCTTCCTTCCTTCCTTTTGGTGCTTTCTTTTTTTGGGTTTTGGTCTTTCTGTCTGTTTCCTCTTTGGCTTGGTTGGGCCTTGTTCTCTGTTGTTTCTCTTTTGGGCTTTGATGTTTATCTCTTGGTTTTTACAGGGTTACTGATCCCTTCAAAATCTTTCTTTTTGCCTTATCTAATAAAAAATAATAAATACAAAATTTAAGGATATCACTATGCATAAAGAATTAAAATTTCATATAAAATCATCATAGAAGGATGCAAATATTCCATGGATTGAGAGAATTCATCATAGGAGAGACTCAAAATGTAATAAATATATGTTTTTTATACAAAGTTGCTTGTAAATCTGATTTATGAATACGAAGTTGGTGATGGGACTCAAAAATTTTACATAGCCCCATTTTTCATAAAGAAAGAAAAATAATTATGTATGTCCCATGGTTTTGTGAAGAGTGGTATTAGGACTAGACCTACTAATTCATCAATTATAAAAATAAGAGACATTTCCCACAAAAAATAATTAGAGAATTAAATACTTCTTTACTTCAATTATATCCACCCATATTGGTTACCGAAGTGACATTTCAAACATAAATTATGTTTTAATAAAAACTATTACACACTTAAATTATTTGGTGGTACATCAAAGAATGGGTAACAATACCAACAAAATCATATGAACTCAAAAATATGCCATTTTTTAACTTATAAAAATATTGTAATACCTTTTTATTTGCATGCGCAAAAGGTATGTCACCATATAATAATATAAATAAATAAATTAATATTAAATCTTCTGTAAGATATTTTAATGTTAAGTTCTAAAAAACAATGATAAGAAAAATATTAGTGCCCACTAATTTCCAGCACCATAGGTAGTTGCCTAGTTTTCCTAGGGCTTAATTGTCCCTTAGCTCGAGAAAATCCGAATACACTCGACTATCATATCAAATAGCATTGAAAATAAAATCCCATTCTAATTGAATTCTAGATGAATATATTTGAACTTGACAAACATGGATGATTTGAAATCTCATCTCTACTTCCATAGTGCGCTAAAGCAATTACCTCTGAAATTTTAGTTTATTGTATGTGTATTTTGTACATTTCTTGAATTTAGCTCTTGTATACTAAAATCAAAGCATAGAAAAACTATACATGTGCTCCACCACAATACCACATGTATGATGTTTATATATCCTTTACTGTTGGGGCTTTCTGAGGTACAAGATTTAAAAATTAAATGCTAATTACTCACCACAACCACTATCCATTTAAATATCCATGTTAACAATATAGTTAGTTTTAAACAAATGTTAACAATCTTATCAAACTACCAACAAATCATGAATAGATTGAATGATGTCAATTCTAAATCAAATCAGCAACATAATTTATAAATAATACTGGAGCTGGCATTAAGTTATTGTCAAAGGCCACAAATTTATTTCAAAAACCATAACCTTTGGGAAACTAAAGGTATATTTTGGTATATTCACATTTATATGTGCAACATCAAACCTTAAAATAGTGGTTTTTCCTTGATATCATTCAATTCAAATAACATTCAATGCTAAAATATATTTTTTAATAGTTATTTATAAGAGAGAGAGAGAGTAAGATTAGTTTTATAGTGGTTCACTGGATAGGTATTTGTCATGCATGTCCATTTAACAATCCTATTGGCTTATTAGTATTGTCTTGCACATAAAAGACTCACATATGTCTATTAAATGCTTAACAATGAAGAACTAAGAGTAACATCTCCTTTCTATGGCAAAAACTCTTTTGTTGGAGCAACGACAACAGTTATGTAGTTAAACCCTTCTAAAAATGGTTTGTTTCACTAAAACTTGTACCAACAAAAAGATATGATTTCCTTTAGTCCAACCCACATTCAATCAACCGATTTATGCTTCTCAAAATTATAATTGGTAGCAACATTGAAATGATCTAATACATTTCCTTAGAGTTGTAACATGAATAATAGTTCAACAAGCTTCTCTTCTCTGCATACTCAAGGTCACCCACTCTCTTCTCTTTATTGCTAAAAATGGTTTGTTTCATTGGAATTTGTACCAAAAATAAGATATGATTTTCTTTAGTCCAACCCACTTTCAATCAACCAATTTATGCTTCTCAAAATTATAACTGGTAGCAGCATTGAAATTCTCTTGTACATTTATTCAAAGAACTGCAACATCATTAATAGTTCAACAAGCTTCTCTTCACACTCAAATTCACCCACTCTAATCTTTTAAAGACAAACCAAAACCCATTGAATAAAGCTTTGATACCATATCAAACACGTAAACATTATACAACAAAATTAAATGTCTTGTGTTTTTATTTTGTTATTATTGACAAAAGACAATGGAATATTAAGGAAGATTGAAGTTGTTTTTAGATGATCATTGCTTATAGATGGTCAATGATTGTTTACTTGTGGTGATCATTAATAAATTAATTTTTCTAACAATTTCTAACAAGTATTTATAAAATTTCTAATACAAAGCTCAAGATAGAAAATAGAAGAAAGATGGTTAGAGATAAAGAGTTAATAGAGAGAAGAAAAATAAGGTCTATTTAAAACAAGTGAACGAGATGATAAAGTAGAAACAATCGATAATCTAAAGAAATATAGTTAATATCAAGAAGAGTTTGTCGATTTTGTAAATTAATTAGATCAATAATAAACGAATCATATTTAACACTTTTGATGTTAATTTCTTTTACTCTATATAGAGGGAACAAGAATATATTATTCTATTAAAATGTCACCAGGTACTCATCTCAACAAATAAGTAATAAATATGTAAATAAGTCTAAACAACCTCATAATTTAAATGAAATCATGTTTTATGTTTCCAAAGATAAATTTGACACTCATTTTATATACTAGTTTCATGTAATATCTCTATCCCATTCACCATTCCTAACCTCTAGAAACATTAATATCTAGATTTTAATGTCCCTATTGTGAAGTTGATCAACATTTGTCGCTTCATAATATCTAAATTTTAATTTCGCTATTGTGGGGTTGATTAACACTTGTCCCTTCTAGACAATATTGATGTTTGAAAAATAATGTCCTTACAGACATTTATATAAATGAAAACTTAGTAATTAAAATTGTCAGTCTCAAACATGTTTAACGGACTCTTCATGCATGCCCAAGAGTGAGGGATAACTCACAGTCTTAGGCAGGGATTAAATTTGACGGTTGTATAGACCTTTATTGTGATTTTAGATGAAAAATACTTGAAAATATTTTATAGAACCGTAATATGCAACTTGCATATTGAAAATGTGACAGTCAATTTATATATACATTTTTATGTAAATTATATTAGTATATATTAAAAATAGTTAAGTAAATATAGAATAGTCGTTTATAAATTTTATAAATAATGTATAAATATCATTATTTTGTATTATCGAAAAGCAAGATTAAAAATTTAAGGTCACTGAAAATTTGTGTGACAGGTATAGGTGGCCATCAAATTTAACTGTAATCCAGGAACATGGAACTCTTCCATTTCAAGAAAACTAGTTTCACATTGAATTCTAATGTAGCCAAGGTGCGGGACATCAATCCTAATCGTCTCATTTCAAATTAAGTAAACGAATTATCGTTTTTGTGACGAACTCCGAATACACTGTGGACGGCAGCGGGCGGGGAATCTAATGCACGAAAAATGTTAACACGCATGTGAATGGCGTGGGATCAAGCTTTTATCTCAACCACAAACAAAATTTCATGCGTTTCGACATAGGATAAGGTTTATGCTACAAATACCATTATCACCCGATTACAAATTGTTCGAAATCCTCCGGTTTTTAACTCTTCCATCTGCTGTTTCCGTAGTTGCTAAAATTTGTCTCACGTTAAGAAACATGGAATTCAAGAATGCAGTGCAACTAACGAACGATATTAATCGCTGGGTTGATCATATTAAGGAGGGGTTGGAGGAAGAAGGTAGGGAGTTTTCCATATGCGTGTTCAACGTGCCCAAGCAATTGTTGGCAGCGAAGCGCGAAGCATACATTCCGCAGTGTGTTTCCATTGGGCCGTATCACCACTGGAGATCCGAGCTGTACGAAATGGAGAGATACAAAGTCGATGCTGCCCGAAGATTCCAGAAGAGGATCATCCTCGGAGATCAGTACAGGTTCGAATCTGTGGTGGAAGAGGTGATGAAATACGAGTGGGAAATTCGGTGCCACTATCACAAATACCTCGACTACAGCAAGGACGCGCTGGCATGGCTCATGGCTTTGGACGCCGCCTTTGTTCTCGAGTGACTGCAATTCTAGGTCAAACAGGCCGACGAAGTTTCTTCCGATTCAGTGAAACAACTGGGGAAAATTTTAGATCCTTCTGGGAAGAGCGCTTCCCACAATGAAATTATGAGATATCTGATGATGCTCGAAAACCAGATGCCATTATTTCTTCTAGGAAAACTCCTGGAGATGCAGTTGGGGTCTCAGGAGAAGGTGGAGGAGAGGCTCCGCAAGCTGATTAGTCTTCACTCCGAGGAATTGTCTCTATTTATGTTCAAGACGAAGGATAATAACTCGAGGCTCCGTGTAGAAGACGTGGGTCATTTACTGGAGGCGCTTTATTTCTCTCGCCCCTTAGGAAATCGAGTAGGAGTCTCCCACGGATACAAATTAAACGGCTCACTCCAGGAAAGGATCATCCTCGGAAGTCAGTACAGGGTCAAATCTGTCGTGAAAGAGGTGATGAAGTACGAGAAGGAAATTCGGTGCCACTAAATTCATTTATTAGCTTGTTCTCTTGTACAAAGGATATATATATATATATATATATATATATATATATATATATATATATATATATATATATATATATTTGTTCAAATTTTAATACTGGAGACACAAAATGCCAACCCCAAATATAAAATTCAAATAAGAAAAGGGTGATAAAGAAGTCTAATGAAATGATTTCAGAATAAAATAAGGTGGGACTAAAACGAATGGGATGAACCGTACCATATAAGCAATGTGTCTCATTCTCTATGCTTCAGTTTGGAATGCTCAAAAAACCAAACAGTGAAGACATTATGACAGGGATCCCCATGACAAGACCAAAAGTGGAGAAATAAGTCCATAAAACCATAAGAAAGAGTGACATTCAGATAGGGGCGTGTCTTGCCCTAGGCAACCTAGGCAATTGCCTAGGGCGCACAAAAGGGAGGGCGCCACTTTTTTCAAAAAAAAATCTAGGTGGCAGTCACTGGCAGGTTGGGTAGGCTAAGGCAAGTGTCAGTCGGCTATTACTATTGTTTAAAATTTTAAAAAAACAATTTAAATTGATACTAATGTTAAACTGTAAACACTCTAGTTCACGAATCACTATTCCCGAATCGGCGAATCTCACTACTGTGAAGTTTCAAATTCGTGAATAGACATTAGACTTTAGTGATTCTGACTTCGTGACCCATCACCGTGAATGTGATCGCTCAGCTTGAGGCTTTGAAAATTGAGTTGACTGTTGACAGGCTACAAGCACAGCGTTGTTTAAGTTTTATGTTATAGTTTACAAATTATAAATTTATAAATTCATAGAAAATATTTATCTGATAGTCACGAATCACGCCCACAAACTCACGACCCACAGAGACAGACTTTCGACTGAAAGTGAGGCTGAGTGTAACATCCCCATTTTAAGATACTAGAACAAGGGAATTTTTTATTTTTATTTATTTTTTATATATATAACGTTCTCTGTTATGAATTATATAATTCAAACACACGTTCAAGTTTTAATAATTGTTCTCTACCCAAACAACACAGTTTAGAACACACAATTTCCTTTTAAAACTAATGTTCCCTGTTCGCATATTTACAATATGGAACACACATTCAATGCGATTCAATCTTATAACAGATTCTATATGCTGCTGTAAATGACTTGAAGAACTGCCGATCTCCCATTTTCATGGCTCGGAGTTTCAACGATCTCTCATTTCATGACTCGGGCAACAACCGATCCTTCATGTTCGTTCATGCATAGTATATTATATATACAAGTTCTCTTAACTGTTTCCGATTATTGAAGTGATCCATTTAAGAAGCCTATCTGAATATTTGTTACTGATATTCATCTGACATCCTGCATCTTAAATTAAGTGATTAGGACAACGCAACCAGCACTTGCGATACTTTGGCCAAATATTTTCACATGCTTTGCATGATCATATTCCTGGATGTGATACACATCAATGGAATACGTCCTTCACTTCACTTCACCTGTTATCTAGAATGGTCTTTCCTGGTTCCTACCAGTCCTTTCAAATTAAGGTCAGATTTAAACTTCCAATTTCCAACTAGCAATATGAACAAATATAGGAAGGCACTCATGGTAACTAAAGATACGCAAACATACGATGTCGTTCCCCACGACTCCATGTTTCTAGTTATCTTTAGTCCTTCGGAGTCACTCCGTATACATGATCATACTCCCATCCCCAGCCAAGAACTTCACATTCAGCCTATGTATTCTTGATGATTTAATTCGGGAGGGCATTGTAATATGTCAGCTATAACATTGTGTCATCATGAAGACCCCATCTTCATGAAGACACCTTGCTGTAGCTGGCGTATGTCAATGTCCAACAGAATCCTCCCATCGAGAGTACACATCCTGCTCAAGTGATTTGGATATGATCTTAATATTTAAGATCAACTTTCAGCAACCATGCTGATCCTTTATCCTCGTTCCCGTTACAGTTGTATGTAGCTAAGAGAGACTAAATCCATCTTCTAGCTTGCTTTACATCTTCTCCTTCTTACCGAAGGGTTGCGTTTTCCCTACTTGGTTCTCTTCTCAATCATTGGATTAAGCAGCCCGTTACCGACGGACGTGATAAGTTTAACCTATTAAACTTAACCAATATTTTCACAACTGTAACTAAATTCAGAATTCCATCTTATTAGACGTCATTTAAACGAGGTCTAATTCCTAATAAATGTATTCATTTATTCTCCTTAACCTTACATAGTTAAGGTCCATTATCTCTGGATATATTTATCCCATATCCTTTCTTTCTGAATTTAACATACGAGGTTATTAATGGAGTTCAAAAACGAAGTTCAGTTACTCCTAAGTTTATTGATATTCCTTAGCTTCCAAGCTAATCCTGAATACCTATCAGTTATGGAATCATATTCTTCCTAATCCTTTTTAATGTCAATTAAAAATTCATCTTTACCCAAGTATGAACTAATTGCACATTTCAACTTAAAAGTTGCATTTAGGTAAGAATAGATATCAATTCCTTTTTAACATCCATCCAAGGACAATTAAATAAATCCAATTCAAGGAATAACATTATATTTCCAATTTAATCAACAATATCAAACTGATATAGTTATTAAAATATCACACTTGTATTTGTATTCATCATCCATTTCATAATCCATACATCTGCCAATCCAACTGACTAGACTTTGTTTATATAAAACATCATTACAACTCATAGATAGAAGAATGTAATTTCTTCTTTTCACAATTCCTCGTAGAGGAATAATAACTAACAAATACAATTCATCTTCAAACAATCAAAGACGCATCATAAAACAGCCATGTCTTCGTTCTATCAAATTCCATCTGCAAAATTTCTTGCATGGGTCAGTTCAATGAACTGAGCATAGTAAGCACTTGTCATTAAAATGAGGTGCTTCAATTAATTGTCTCAATAAAAGAACCATGTTTTTATGAAATGACAGTATGAACATCAATCAAGAATTAAGCATCAAAAAGAATGGACAGCATAACAACTGAACCATCAAAATACCATCCCAATCAGCCAAGAGTTGCTGTCCTATTTTCCACATAACCATTACAAGTTCCAGATTACAATATTTGTAAGAACTAGGAATAAAAGTAAGCATACTGCTGTTATAACATAACGGCTATCAATCCCATTCCATTTCATTAGTAGTATATGCAAAGGATAAAATCTAACTGAAATGTAAACCAATTACTTTCCATTCAGTTCATGCATCTCATTTGATTCCCAGCAATCAAGTACAGACGAGAAAGCAAACAACAATAAATACAGTTGCTCATACCCAAGCAATACAAAATTCGTTCTTAAATGATTACAGATTTCCAACTGTATGAAAAGAGAAAAGATCATTTTTCCAAGTTATCCATCCACATTCCATTTCTTTCCTCATGACTATCCTAAAAATTGAATCCAAACAAGACAAAAATCAAGATAACAGTTCAGAGTGAAACTTACAAAATTCATTCAGAATTCACTTTCCAGCAACAAGAATAATTTCATTCATAATCAGCTTTAAATGAAAACAAGGAAGAATTTATCATCCTTATCAATACTTCATTTAAATCAGGGTCATATGAATACCCAAAAATAGGTTAGTACAACATCGTATTTATCATAGAACAAATAGTATAAGGATGCATACTATGTACTTACTATACTAGAAGACTCCATACTTCTTTCACTATATTTTAAACCAAATAACAGTTATACAATCACGTAATCAATTATTCACATGACCTTCTATTTCCATGAACACATACAGTTCAAAATAAAATTTACACATTGTTGTTACCTACAGCAAGACCAAATCATAATGCACAGTAAGGCTTCTAATGCTATTTTCAGAATTCAATAGCAAGAAGAGAAGAATTCATTCCTTAAACTATTCAACTAAGAAAACAACCATTTTCTTCAACTCAACAAGAATTATTCATGCCGATTTCATTTCTTCTAAATGACTGTGCAAAATCGGAGACCGCAAGAAACATTTAAATATTCCTTTCATACAGAAAAACACAGCACTCAGGAAATAATTTAAATGCCACTGTCCTCTCTACCAACTGAACTTATAAAGTTTGATAAACCACCCGCCTACTGATTCTATCAAATCAAAAACAGTAGAAAGAAGAAGAATTCATTTCCCCATAATTTCAGTGAGAACAATCATTTTGTTCAGAATGAAATAAAAACACCCAAATCGTGTTCATCTTAGCATGACAGTTCAACTCCAAATGACACTGAACAATCGTTCAACAATGAATAGCAAACTCACATAGTCTGGACTGTTTCAATTCAATACACCATAAGCAATGAAGGCTTAATTTGAATTCCTAACCAATAAATGTTTCTACCCGAATCCATTTTTCTACTCACAATGATGTACAGAACCCAAAATGTGATTTTCATACAACAATACCCTTATTAATGAAAACCCACATAGGATATCAGATGCACAACAAGGTACAGTCAAGACAGACTCAAGCAGTAGACCAAATTTTTATATTTTTCCATTTACTTGTACAGAAAAACAAGTCGAGTTGGTAATCGTGACAACAATCCAAACAGGAAGACCGAATAGCATCAATAAAACACAGTAAAATCATCCTGTCCTCACAACAAGGAAGGAATGTAATCAAAAGCAAGTTCAGAAGGAAAACAGTTAGCTTTTCCTACTTCCACGAATACCCAAAACGTTATTCGTTCATTTCTTATGCAAGAAAAAGGGACAGCAATAAAATATTACCATTACTTCCTTTAAATCGAGTTCATAAGCTCAAATGAAACCCAATTGCTATTTCCATCAAAATCCACAACAGCAGAAGGAAAAGGATCTTATTTCCTTTTTAAAGATTTTAGTATAGAAACAACATCAAACAACTCGCGCATCCTGTACAATTTTTATCACTGAAATTCATATAGCAAAAGAACAATTTCTCAACACTGAAAGACAACTCCTACTATCTGTACAGATTTCATCATTCAAGTTCATATAACAAAAGAACGATTGCACAGTAATGAGAACAACACATACTGCCTGTTCCGTTTTCATACAAACATTAACAGAGAAAAAAATACCCATTTCGAATTCTCCAAACTATCAAACAACTCACACAGCAAGTTCGTATTTCCTACCCCAATTCATGCAAAGATAGATCAAACACAACAGCAAGAAATGATTCCACTCATATCATTTCAAACAATGACAACAAAACCGAACAAACCCAAAACCCAAGAGCAAGGTTGTTTTAATGAGACGCTTAAACAAAGCAAGTGTTTTAAAAAGAAGGGCTTAACATGCCTGCAAATTCTTCCTCGAAACTCGAAGAAAACCGTGTCTACCGAAGGTATTTCCTTCCACGGCAACAACACGAACTTCCAAAAAATGACCTTTCCTCTACAGGCTCAGCAACAACCTCCGATTTCCAAAGAAACGGTGATAAAAACCAAATGAAACTAGTTCGACTGAACCAAGCAAAAAAAACCAAATGCAGAACAACTTCTCAAAAATCTGAACAACACAATAAACAATCAAAATTTCCCCCATACACTTTCCAAGGCGAGCTGGTCACAAAGACCAAACAATTTAAATGCATTAAAGGCTCTGACTTTTTCTATTTTCTCACGCCACCGCTGAATTGGGTTGGCGAACCATCAAATTTGAATTTTACATGCAAAACCAAGTTTAGCTTCATAACCAACTAGATACCTCTAGTTTTTCTCCTGTTCCCACCAAACTGGCGCTGTCCACATAAGGACTTCACATTAATGCCATTAAACACCCTTCATCCCTATCCTTTCCCATGGGTCTATGCGTCCCCTTCTAGTTTAGGATTAGTTTAGGATTCATATTAGTGTTCGACCTAGGTCATAGCCTAGTCTTTAGGTTAATAGAACTTAGGTCTATTTCTACCTTTTTATATAATTTAAAAATCCACTTAGGATAGTAGTTTGGGATGTAAGGTAGAGCTTAGGATTAGATTAGGATCTAATTCCCTCTAACACCTAACACTAATCAACCTTCAATCCTCTCAAGTATTCATGACTGACTTCCAATTTCAACACTGTACAGGACATTCCGTCCTTTGTTAACATGCCTGAGCCACCCGTATCTCGGCATTTCTCGCCTTACGGGGTCTCACATTACGACAGTGTATGGTTCGTGAATCGAACCTTTCCCATTGGCATCTACGTGCCAACTTTTCATGCCTGTAATCAGGTGCTGCACATTTATATCAACCTTCAATTCAGTCAAGAGTAAATCGACAAAGCGATTACAAGAAGGCCACAGCATAAAGAGTTCAGCAAACATACGACAAATTTGTCGTCACATCAGTAACATACAAGCAACAATAACTTCTGTCCCATGTAAACAAATTACAGCATGCAAGAATCCAGATTAGCAACACATTCCCTTAAGATCAAAATATATCTTAACATGTTTTCCTTCATTTCAGCAGTTACAACATCAAGAAAGTATTTACCATGATGACTTACAAAATCAGTGCATTACACTAAGCACTAGCAGTCTAGCAGTAGCACTGCGTAGCAAGCCAACAACTTCTAATTCTATCAGAACTTCTAAGCTCTAGTTCTGGTTTCTGATGCGGTTTGAAATTAAGTAGCAGAAAATCAAGTTTCTAGGCAGAAGTTCCATAGAACACAAGTACACCGTACATGGATAGTAAACTGTTGCATTGTAATATATCTTTAAAATTGCTTAGGGTTTTTTATTATTGGTTTCATATGTGCCTGTGGATTGATTTGTGTTTTAATTTGATAATTTTGAACCAGTTGTAATATGTATGCATCTAAGACTTCAATTAAATAATAATATGATAGAGACAGGGCTGAATTTAAGGGTTGTATCAATGGAAAAAAAACTTTGCATATCCAATCAATGAGTGTAGCTTAATTACAAGCAGCTATGTATATTTACCTCCATTAGTATGGCTGAGGCTGTATTTTGAGGGATTACTTCAACTTGAGTGTCTTTTTTTACAAAATTATTTTAGTGAGGAATATTTTCCAATGTCCATGAACTTTTCTCTCATTCCTTTTTTTTTTTAACAAACGTAGTTGCTCATATTTGTTCAATTGGAGTTTTACATTGAAATTTACTATGAAGTCAGTTTTAGAGATCCATTATGATTTTTACTGAGAACTTACATTCTAATATTTGTTATCATAGAGATCAGGATATTTTCAAACTTTGATTGATTAATGGAGTTATAATGTTTCTAGTGTGGGAGGGGGACACATGCTCCGAGTACTACCTAGGGTAATCAAAAACCTTAATTCGGCCCTACAATCAGATAAATCAAAAGTAATAGAAAACTAGGACTTGTGCCACCAACGTCTAATGTTTTTTCTTAGAAACAATGTATATAATAACATACTAATAATATAATGTAATAGTAATAAACTTGTATATTTTAGTGTCTACATTATCATTGATAAAAAAATGTTCTAATAATTCTTAAGTTTTTTTTAAACATTATTAATAAAAAGCTCAATATAGAATAGAGAATTAAAATGGTGACAAATGAAATTCAATAAAATGAGTACAAAAACAAGGACAATCTAAACCAATGAGTGAGCTAATAAAGTCTAATAATTAATGATCCATAAATAGTTGAGTAAATATTAATAAGAATTTATAGATTCAGTGAATTAATTCGATCAATAATTAAATACTTGTATTTAACATTTTTTATGTTGAATTTTTTTATTTTTCCAGTTCATGAAATTGGAGCAATGACTTTTAGGATTAAATGTGTATATATTTTTATCGATACATTTTTATTCATAATCCAAGTGTCATCATCATCTTTTATGTTAATTTATTTTAATCTACAAAGGAAAAACAAGAACATATTGTTTTATTAAAACATACAACCAACTATTCATACCAAGAAATGAATAATAGATATGTATTGGAGACAAAATAATATCATATTCCAAATAATATCATGTTTTATTTTGGGAAATACATTTAACATTCCTCTATAAAACTAGATTCATGTAATATATTCTTAATCTTACTAAACATTAATATCAAAAATTTCTTGTCTATTTTGTGGGGTTCTTGTTAACATTTGTCCTTTCTAGAGAGTAGGTATGTGTAAACAATAATGTTCATAAAGGCATTAATGGAAATTAAAACTTAGTTTTTAAATTGTCAGTCCCAAACATGTTTAACCGACTCTTCATTTGGCAGCCTTCTTAATTTAATTTGAAATTGGGAAAAAAGAATTGTCGTTTGTGTGACGGATTCCGAATACATTCCTGATGGTAGCAGACAGGGAATTAAATGCCTGAAAAATATTAACATGCATGTGAAGTGCGTGAGAACAAGCTTTTATGTGAGCCACATCAAATTTCTGGAGTTCCGACCTAGGACAAGGTTTACATGAGATACATACCATCATTACCCTCTTAGAAATTGTATCACAAGCTTGAAATCATCTATTTTTTCACTCTTCCATATGTTATTTCCGTAGTTCATTATAATTGCCTCACGTTAGGAATGATGGAATTCAAAAATGGAGTGCAACTAACGAGGGTTAATCAAGAATGAATTAGAAAAAGAAGAAAGGAGGGATTTTTCCATATGTGTGTTCAATGTGCCCAAGCAATTGCAAAAGCAGTGTGTTAATATTCTGTGGTGTGTTTAAATTTTATAATATAGGTTGTAGACGGTGAAAGCATAGATTACATGTGAATTGTTATAAAATGCTTTAAGATTCATTCTTCTTCATTAACAACTCACAAATCCTTATTTTTATATAGGAAAATATTGTTACTAAAAATTGCACCCTTGTTGAATAAGAGATTTAACATTTTACTGAAACATGGGATGCTCTCTCAATGTGGGACTTGACTGTTGGGACCATCTTATGTTTCACTTAAATTTTGAATATCTAATTTAGCAAGGGTGTGTTTTTTAGTGATAATAGTTTTGGCATGCTCAATAGAACAATTGTATAAGCTTTACATAATTTCACCAAGATTGGTGTGTCTTGGTTATATCCAACCTTTGGAGGCATTTCCAAAACGCATCTAACAACTCCATTGATCAACAAACCCATTTTCTTAGTTTTAGACCATTTCCTCTATCCTTTCAGTCATTTTTGTGTTTTCATTCTCTCATGGCTCTCCAAGAGCTTGCCCTTTTCCTCATTTCATTTCTAACCCCTTGTCCACTTATAGCAATTATATGATATCCCCATGATATACCTGAAAATATTTCCTATCTTTCATGGAAATGGAAGTCCCATCCCTATTGATCATATCCAAGATGTATCCAACCATCGTGCCATCCACAATTTATCAAAGAAGAAAATATTTATCTCAGACTTCTTGTCTCATCTTTTAGACGTAAGGCACAAGATTGGTATCTAAGTTTGTCTCCATAATCCATTTCCACATGGGATCACCTGGGAGAACAGCTCAATAATCAGTTCAAGGAGAATGTAGACATCATATCTCTCATGGAACACATCAACACTATACATTGAGCATCAATGGAGCTTGTTACAATCTTCAATATCATATTCAGAAGGAATTGGAAAATAATTCCTCAAGATTTTAGACCCTTACCAAGTATGGTATTCTTGTATTATTTGAGAGCCTTTGACTATGATCTGGTTGTATTAATCCAATCTTTGAGAGGCAACACACTTCCTCAAGTATTTGATATTGCTCTGCAAGTTGAGAAGTGTCTCATTCAGGCTGGAAAAATGAAACCCTTCCCTGTTGCTTCCATTCTTCCCTAATCTTCTTAATTTCTCCAAACTCCTCATGCAATCAAATAAAATCCTATCGTTTCACTTTTGATTCAGGAAACTCCCTTATTTCCTAATCGTTCATTTTTTTTCTCTAGAAGCTCATCATGCCCAAAACATCCCTTATGTTTTATAAAATTCCCTCCCACCTCCACCTATGACATTGCCCAACCCTCCAAAGTCTTATCATAAAACTTTGAGGAATTGTGGTATTTCACATTCAATCCCAATCCTCTATCCAAAACTCACTTAACCAAGTTATTATACATGGTTGGTAGATTGGTATTTTTTTTACTATCAAGGACAGAAGGAATTGTAGCCCATGAAACAATCCCAACAACTTCATATGAAAACCCATTTACTGTCACAAAAATTTTTAGGGAGCATGTTTTGGATGGGATCAGTTTAGACTTGAGGATAGAGAGAAAGTGTTTCTGAACACTAATGTCATCAAAAAAATACTTGAGGAGGAAGGGATTCATAGTGAGTAAGATGTTATAATTGATAAAATGATCCTCATTTTCCACATGTTTAGAACTTGTTGTACTTATGGAATATTACAATGATACACCAAGAGCTTCATGGTGAGTTACTACAATTGATCAAATGGAGATTCATGGTGAGGTAGGTGATAATTTTTAATTATCAAACTTCTTGGCTGAAGAAGAAGAAAATGAGAATCCAAGAGTGGAAATAGGGTTGTTTGAACAAGAAGAAACACAAGTTCAAATTAGCTTGCAAACATCCACCATGAAGAGGAAAGTTCCTTTGATAGCTACAATCTTGGAGCTGAATTCGAGGAAGGTGGGAAAATTCAAAAGATCAGCCCATCAATTCAAAATGTTGTATGCCCAATCAGGTATTTGGCTAGTCTAGAGCAAAAAATAGAGTTTTCATCATTCATGCTCACTTCAACGGATGAGAATGAGTTTCAAAGTGAAAGAATTCAGCCCCAACACCTCCACAAAACAATTTCAGATTATGCCGATGTATATGATATTATCTTTTTTAATACTTTAAGGAAACAGAAGTGCATGCCATGTTTTGACTTCCATCATTTCATCTCCCTTCCAAGATGATTTCATGGCCACATTTTGTATGAAAGGGAAGCTAATTTTATCAGCATAAATTAGGTTTTGATTATCTTTACATTATTTTTTTTAGATTAGGATTAGTTTAGGTTTTCTTATTGTAAAACAGGTGCTTGTGCACACTTTACAAGTTCCCAGTCAAAACATGTATGAAGTTTATCATTTTGGGAATAGTTTTTGTGCACCTTTTATTGATGATCAGAGTTGAGTTAAAATCAGTTTCCATGGTGAAAATTAGAAGGTTTTGGGGAATCTTATAATATTTTATTCAGAGCCCCAAAATACCATCTTCAAATCAGCTTAAACACATTCAATCTTCATGCGGATTAAGAATGGTTATAAGGTTTTGGGATTAATTTCAAATATTTAGGCTTGACTACATGCACAATGGAAGCTTCAAGGCTACTTATCAGACCGTCTAGTAGGTATATGTCCCCTGGAAGTCACTAATAATGTTGTCAAAAATAACACCCCATCCTATTTTGAAAAAATCATCCAAGTTTTTAGACTTAGGTTCCTCTGGTTTGAAGACCCATGAAATAGATAATTTAGAGGCTTAGTCTTCCATGGCATGTGTGAAAATATTATTGCTTCATGATTTTTGACCTAAAGTCCTTATGGGAATGTGAGGTTTAAGAGAAATCGATCTTTGTTAAGGATGTGCTGAGGAAATGCACCATTTGTACTCTAAGTACAAAAATGTAAATAACAACACATAACATATTTTACTTCAAACTTCATTCTTTATTTATTCATCAATAATGATTACATTAGTCCTCATTGCATGCATGTTCTTCTCATTCTATCTTAACTCTAATCTCATATATAGT
Organism: Taxus chinensis; assembly: GCA_019776745.2. Lineage (NCBI taxonomy): Eukaryota > Viridiplantae > Streptophyta > Pinopsida > Cupressales > Taxaceae > Taxus > Taxus chinensis. Next base: position 642,076,933 of record CM034150.1, on the reverse strand, counting down.
CTCTAAAAATGACACTCACACATATATTTATCGTGTTGCACTGTATAAAAAATGTTAATTATAATAAATATACAAAATTCAATACATTTCAAAAGTTACTTCTGTTGAATTGTGCCTTTGTCGACTTCTGTCATGATTTGACTTGATTTTTCTTCGTTACTCGACATCTTGTTGGATTCTGTGAATTATTTTAGTGTTATGCTACTTTCTCCAGTCTTTCACATCTTTATCCTTATCTCACAGCTTTACTTAGTTGAACACATTCTCTGTAATTTATCGCGGCTTCTTCCTTTATCCTATGACTAGCTCTATCTCTTCACAGATACATTTATCTCTTTGCAGTTATCTCCTTAACTTCGCAGCTTATACAAAAAGTTGATGAAGAATCCTGTCAACATTATCCCCCTCTTAAAATTTGTCTCATCTTCGAGACAACAACTGATGAAGACTCCTATGCATTCCTTCAAAAATTTCTGCCAAAAATCAAATGTGGGGATCAACCACTAGAACTTAGACGTCTGGTGTAGGGAAGGAATCCCTCACTCTTCTCACACGACTAGATTTACGGGACTCCAAGTCATGGAGGCATCAACCTCCCCACAAAATTAGACGTCTGGCATAAGGAAAATTTCCTTCGCTTGACTTGCCCAATTGGGTTTGTGGGACGCCTCATCTTCTTAACCCTCATGGTGTATTTTGTGGCATATATTTTTTGATTTGGGAATTAATGTTATTTTCATTGTTGAACCAAGAAATAAAATGATTGTTCACCTAATCTATCCATTCATGAAATTGTATATTTTATTGAATCAACGAGATTAATTCTGATGGAGTGGGATGTGCATTTATCTTATTCCATCAATTTTGTGCATGCGTAGTTTCTTGTTGCATCCTTACCAACATTTTTTCCAATGGACTGCTAAATTTTTACATATCATATATTTTCTCTTGTCGTGTCCGCTGCTAGTTTTGATACTTGTTCGTGAGTTCCACTATCTTCTTTCTTTATGTGTCATTTTTTTCTTTTGAAATATCATATTCGGTGGATGCCTTATGTATTTCATATTATAGCTTCTATATTTCCACCTTATCCTTCGTATTCATGTTTAGCTATCCAATAGTATATGTGTAGTATATTGTGGCATTGTTCATCTATTTTTCCATCTTTATTACCATGGTTTATAGTTCACGTCCTTTCTTCCAATTCTCTGTTATGTAAGGTTTAATCACTTCCACCTTATGTTCCTCAACTACATTCTTGTGGATTATTTCTTTCTCCCCTTCCAAGTCTATGTGGTGTTCCTTCAAAATTTCACCTACCATGTATTCTGTAGTCGCTTCAATGGAGATCTTAGGATCAATCTTGATTTTCGGCTTGTCTGTTTCAATGATGGAGAAAATTTTATGCATTTCTTCTTCTAGTTTGATGCACCTTTGCATCCAATCTTGTGTAGCACTTTACTCTAACACTTGACTGCATGTAGATATTTGTAATGGAGGGATTCAAAGTCAACCTAGTCAACCATAAATCCAGTCGTGCGAGTAGAGTGAGTCCCATAAATCCTCTTTCTCCTTCTTGTCCTCCTCTTCTTTTACTTTCTTGTTTTCTGCCTTCTGTTTTAGGTCTGCCTCTTCTTTGGGCTTCTTCTCCTTCTCTATTTTCTCTTCTTCTTTCTTCTTTTGTTCTTCCAACATCTTTTGTTTGTCTAAGGCTACTTATTTCTCCTTTTCTCCTTCTCTTCTTTTTGTTTTCTCTCTTCTTTTTCATTTCTATTTCTTCTTTATTTTGTTTTTTTGTTGCTTCCAACTCTTTTTTCTACTTGTCTTTCTAAGCTATCTTTTTAATTTCTTCTTATTATTTTATTTTTTCTTCCTCTTTTATTTCTTCTTTCTTAGCCACTTCCACGTATTTCTTGTTTTCCACCTCAATTTTCTTCTTCTTGTATTCTTCCCCTATTTCCTCTATAGGTCATGATGCTCAATTTTCTCATTCCTTTATTGTTTTTATTAGTAGTCCAATTAGTTATTATAATTATTTAGTCCATTGTTGTTCTTCAGTAGTCCTCTTTAAGCCCTTTAATTGTGATCTTTCCTATTGAAGGGCCTTTAAGAAAATTGTTTCTTCTACTTCAATATGTTCTTGGATCTCATTTTTTAGTTCATTTGGAAGTAGTGACATGATATCTTGAATTACAAAGTGAAATTTGTCTAAATAATAGACTATTGCTTCCACTATTTCCATTTTTTCTCTACTTGTGCTTAAGTCGTATTATTGTGCTAACTGAGAGATATTGCCTTGAGATAGACATTTTTGATAGTATATATATGTGAGTTTTGTAAAGTGTGTCTCTATCCATGGTTCACGTTCTTCTAAAAGCTATGATATCTCTTGTTCTTGTGGATGTAGTGGTGAGGGATTAAATTCTTCCTCTTCATCTTCTTCTAATCCTGAAATTTCTTCTATCTCCTCATATTTATCTTCTTCCTTTCGTTTGTTTTCCGCGGCTTGTTTTAACTTTGCTTTTTTAGCTAGGGATTTTAGACATTATATCTTTTGGTGACTGGTTTTTAAATGGCAGGGGATTTCTTTCGTTTATATATTTGTGTTGCACTTCCACTTGTTTCTGGTTGTCCTGATGGTGTAAATTTTTTCTTGTATTCCTCGAATGTTTCTACAATAACATCATCAAAGATAGGAAGAACAAGTTTCCTAGGGTCCACAGGGTATGCTATCAATGCTTGTATGGATGATTTGAATACCTCATCTGAAGCTTCATAGGGTAACGATGGAATTTTTTTGTCCATGGAACTAGTGTTTTGATAAAGATATAGTCAATGTCTGCAATAAACATAACTTCATGTTCATATTTTGCCACAATTTGTTCTGTTACCTTAGATTTATCTCCAACTATTCCTCTGATTCTATCTGCCCATTTAATGAGTGATTTTATTTGAGTAATTACATCCATTGTTCTCATGTGTTCCCAATTTTTTTCTGCTACAGGGTATCTAATTTCCAGTCAACTAATTATTCTTTATGTGGAAGTGTTCTTGTAAAATACATTTCCAAGCATATTAATATTGAACCATAAAAACGGTATGTTTTCATTCTTTAATTCTCTTCACATTCTCATGGAATTATGTGTCTAGTAATTCAGCTACGTTATATTCTAAATGGGTCATAACAATATCTAACGCTAATTTAGAACTTACCCCATGGGCGCCATCCTCCCGATTAGTATGATAGATATTTAAGCAAATGGATTTGGTTACATACCTCAAAATAGGGTTCGAAATATTTACAATTTTGATGCCTCATTTTCATGTCATGACATCCATCACCTTTGTTGTATCCTTCATCAGGGTTTCCTTCTTTATTACTGCAAACTGTTTTTTATCCCACAATCTAGTAACCCTATTCATTACGTCAGTGGTAATTTTATATGGTTGATCTAGAAAAAGCATCTGATTATGCAGACAACTAAGAAGAAATTTAATTTCCCTATCCACCTTGTTGAAGTAGAAATTTTTTCTCCATGCATCTAGTTTTAATCCCATGATTAGTTTTGCATTCTACTTAGATTCTTCTTGTTGGGTAGCTAGATTTGTAACTAGCAGTAATGCCCTATCTACTTCAACTTTGGTGTGATCATATTCAATAATGGGTGAATGAATATATTTCTACAAATCCCGTGTATGCGTGAATTTGAACAGAATATGCGTAAATGTGCCATCTAGGTAGTGTTTGTGCAATTTTGTAGAATCCTTTTCGAATTTTGGTCATGGGAGTTCCACTTGTGTGACTTCAATTAGACTATCCATAGCTTCTTCTCAATTTTCCCTAAATTTCCCCTTGCTCTCTTTGTCACCCTTGCTATTTTTCTCGATGTCTTCGAATGCTTGTAATTCCCTAGATTTTTTGTAAATGATCTCTTATATAGTTTTTATTTCCGCCAACCACATTTATTATTTCCATAGAGGGTTGGATTTCTTCTTTGTTGTGCGTATCTACTTTATTTCATGGATTTCCTCAGTACATGATTTTAACATGGTTTTTATGTCACTTTTCCTTCCTGTTTTTCATGGTTTTGTGGTGTTTTTCTTTGTTTCGCGGTTTTGATTACTCTATTGTTTGGTAGTGTACCTTATTTCTTTGTATTGTCATATCATCCTTTTCTTCTTTATGTGGCATTTCTAATTTCTTATTTTCACGGTTGTTTACTTATTTGTTTCATGTTTTGCTTCATTCTTTATTTTTACAACTTTTGTTAGTTTTTTTGTCGTCCTTTATTTCATAGGTATGTTGCCTCCGAAGTTCTTATTTTTCCTATTCTTAATTTTCTAATGGTAGAGATGTCGTTCCAGGTATTCATCCTACCCCTCGACCTATCCACCATTTTTTTTAGTTTTTAGATAGGTCGGTATTTTTATTTTACTCCAATTGTTCACTTTCTTACTAAGTCAGACATATCCTAAGACTTGCTCCATTCACATGTCCATGAATTTCTTTCAATTGTAATGTATTTAGTTTTACTGCTCCTAAAGGTAGTATTTCCATAATAATATATGGCCTTACCCATCTTACCTTTAACTTTCCTGGGTATTTGTATTTGATGTCATATAAGAGTACTTGATCTCTAATATTAAATTATTTCTTCTTAATATGGTGGTTGTGCCATGCCTTCTGTCTTCTTTTCTCCAGGGTATGATTATACGCATCTATAAATATCTTTTCATCTAGTTTTTCCAGTTCTATCAGCCTTTCATGGAGTGAATCATCTTCCATCATCCTAAATTTCATTGATATCCATAAACTTCGAAGAACAAACTCTATGGGAACCGCGAGTTCTAATCCATATACCAATATGAACGGGGTGTACTTTATAATCCATTTATATGTTGTGTGGTATGCCCATAGAGTAGCAGGTATCTTCAAATCCCAATCTATAGTTTGTAATGGGAAAATTATTGTTAATAATTACTCCAATACCTTGTTGAATGGCTCTATTGTTCCATTTGTGTGAGGGTGATACTAAGTGCTTATATTATGATTGATCATGAATCCTCTCAATATCTCTTGGATGGTTTCATTCGTAAAGTATTTTCCTTGGTCACTGGTGATACTCAAAGGACATCCAAACATTGTAATAATATTCTCATATATGAATTTGACAATAATTTTTGTAGTACAATCTTTTGTGGGAACCACTTATGCCCTTCTTTTCAAATATTCTATCCCAATTATAATGAACCTTTCCTGATAATGTTTAGCGACTGGCTTAATAGGTCATATAAAATCAATAGCCCATTTTTTGAATGACACTAATTCCAAAACATGTCTAAGTGGCATCTCATCCCTTGCATTAGGTTTCCCAGCTCTCTGACATATATCACAAGTCCTAGCATGTTTGTGATCATCTTTAAATAGTGTGGGCCACCATAGGTTTGCAATTATGACTTTTCTTGTTTGTTTCTCTCCTTTATTATGGGTGCCTGCTATGCTTTCATGTGCTTCAATCAATATATTTTTCCTCTCATGTTCTAAGGCTACTCTTCTCAAGACATCATCTTGTCCCTTTTTATACAATTGTCCTTGAATCAATGTAAATGGAAATTATCTACTTAGTAAATTTTTCTTTTGCTACTGAGTATAATCACTTAGGAATACACCTATGTGCAACAATTGGGAAAACTAGTCAAATTGTTTGGTTGTGGAATCAATTCGAAACAAGGGAGCTCCAAGAGTATCATCATCTATATGCCCCTCTTCTTCTCCAGTTTTAATTCTTGACAAATAGTTTGGGCCATTATTTAGCTTTCCAGGTTTGACTACCACAGTGAAATCAAATTCTTGAAAAAATCATGAGCCATCTACATATTCTTCCTTGTAAAATAGGTCTATTCAATAGATACTTTAATGGTTCATGATCAATATAGAATGTGAAGGAATTTTTTAGTAACTATTGCATGTATTTCATCATAGCATAGACCATGCTTAGTGCCTCCCTTTTTATTGTTGTATGTTTTATCTCTTCCTTGGCCAACTTCTTGCTAGCAAATGCTACAAGGTGATCCATCTTCTCGCTAGGCTATGCCAATACAACTACAATTGTTATCCCGGATGCATCCAGAAGGACATGGAATGGTATCTTCCAATCAAGAAAAATTCGAATAGGTGCATGTAGAATTTTTTCCTTCATAATCTCAATAGTCTCTGCACATTCCTTTGAGCAAGAGATTTGTGTATTAGTTTTGTTATCCAATTCTACCCGTCAGGGGAAATTAGAAAAACATGACCTTGCACACAGAGAAAATGGAGGGATTAATTTAGTCATAGGATCTTGCGTCCTAAGATTGGCCAAACATGTTGCAGGTGACCTTGACAATGACAATGCAGGGTCAGCATGAAGATAACAGAATGAGCCAAGTTGAATGAAGTCGATAAAGGCCAATTCAAATCAAACACGGTGGACTTGACAAAGATAGAACCCAAGCCCAAAATCAATCTAGGTAAAAATGTAAAGTCTGAAGTCTGAAAGGGTTCATCATTTTCAGGGTCAACTCCCCTTTCGATGTCAATGACGTCATGGATAAGGAAGTATGAAATCTAAAATTTTAGACTTCGAAGGTTTGGAGGTTCGGAGTCTTCGCTGAGAAAAATTGAAAAAGACAACCAAAATCCCAAAATCCTGAAAGTCTGAAGTCTGAAAAGGTTCAGATTTCGAAGGTCAAACTTGAGTTTGGGGTCAACACAAAGGGCTTTTCGAAGGTCCCTGTTCTAGATGTTTGGCATTCAGAGTTTCAAAAATCTCAATCCGATTTGAAGGATGAATAGTGTTACAGGTCCAAAAGGTGAAATGTCTGAAACCTGAAGTCTTAATTTCAGACTTTTGAGGTTTGAGGTTCGTAGTTTTAGAGTTTTCATATGCCCAAGTAGATGACTAGAAATATCAACCTCCAAATTCAAGATGCCTGAAAGTCCAAGTTTTCGAGATTTCAGAGATCACCAGGCATTTCAAAGTCTAAACAAACAAAGCCAACCACTTGTAGGTAATGTAGTATGGCACCCCAATCTTCATTCGGCCATAAATTTTGACTGGGAGTTCATATTTTCACAACAGAAGACTTTTTCAAAAGATCACAGTGTCTGTTACACAACTAGGACTTGTTATCTTAATTTAAGTGGGACTAAGTTATTAAAAATGAAGAAATACAATCTACCATTTTAGAGGGTATTTCTAGGTTTCTCACCTACCCAAATGATGAGGTTTCTACTTCATTTTGTGCCCAACAAGGCAAAGTACATGGAAGTATGGGTTTTGAAGTTGCACCCATAATTGTTGCAGGTTAATTCAATGTAATTTTGGGTGGTTGAAGCAAGAATTTGAATTCTTCTCTCTTTTTTCTCTCATTCTTCATATATATTGTAAGGAGGATCATTGTTCTAATGTTGGATAATTTTTCTTTGCACCCTCCCTTCTTCTCTGTCCTGTAAGTGAAATTATGGAGTTAAAACCTCTCATTCAAGTTGTAATGCAAGTGTGTGCCTATTTTCCATTGTAATGCATTGTATCAAATCCTTAGAGAAATAATACAAGTCTATGGATGAATTTCAACCCTCTCTTACATCAATTAATTTATTCTAATCTCACATTGTAATCTTGGTTATCTATGCATGGTTATGGTATTACATGTTTATTTGTTTTTGTTTAATGGTTAGTGGGTTTTTATCAATGGATTGATCTGTGGTGTTTTTTCATCCTCCTTAATCTAATTGTGGTCCCATCTCCATGCAAATTAGGTGTTCAACATTCCTTTTGGTGCATCACCTATGTTAGTTAGGTTTAATTTCTTGTAATCTTCTTAACCATGTCTCCTTGCTTCTTAACCTCATCTCCTTGGAAAGTTAGAGTAGATTTTGACATGGGTCCTCTACAATTTAGATGTGTGCATCAGAATAGAGGAAAAGGAACCGACCTTCATCTAGAGAGCTTTCCCGATTGTAAAGTCCCACACTTTGAGAAAAGTTACATGTTATGCAATCACACTGACATTTTCAACCCATCGAGTTGTCAACATTCAAGGGTGTTGTGATTACACATAAACAAGTTATTTTCTTCAAAAATTCTTGTAGAGCTTATTTCTACATAATTTCTAATAAAATTCCTGTGATATCTAGTGTATCCCAAAATTGTTCTCACGTATTTCTATGTTTTGGGTGGTGGTAGATTTACAATCACTAAAGTCTTTAGTGGATCAATCAACAACCATTCTTTACAAATTATATGTCCAAGTAGTGTTCCAAAGGGATTCAAAAAGATACAATTTTTTGAATTCAAAGAGATTTGTAAATCTCTACACCTTTAAAACATCAATCTCAATACTTGTATATGGTTCTTCAGTAGGCCATAAACTTTCCAATCATCAAGATAAACCTCTAGAAAATCATGAATGAAATATTTAAAAGCATTTATCATGATTCTACTAAATACCATCGGTGCGTTCTTAAGTCTGAATGACGTTATTGAATACATAAAAGATCCCCATTCTGTGGAAAAAGTCATTTTAGGCTGATCCTTCGGAGCAATTTTCACTTGGTGATAACCAGAGAAACCATCTGTGAATGAATATACTTCCATGCCAGCTTCATTTTTTAGTATTTCTTCTATAAAAGGGGTTAAAAATGGATCATGTATACATGGCTTATTCAATTCTTTGTAATCTATATGTACACATATCTCAATAGTATTCTTATTCTAAATTACCATTGAACTGATCCATTGTGAGTCATAAAGAGGTTTAATAATTCCATCATTCAACATATTATCAATTTTTTTCTTCACCCTCTCCTTCAAATTGGGATTCAATCTGTATGGTATTTTCATTATTGGTTTATAACCATCTTTAATCTAGATTTTCATGGTACCTACCTCCTCTTTTATTCCTTTCACTTCTAGGAATCTTTTCGAAAGATGTCTTGAAATTCTTGAAGCAACTCCACGACTTTGGCAACTTCCTCCTTCAACAAATAGTCTCCAATTTCGAAAAAAAATTCATCTCCATTTGTCCCAATGTTTTCATTTCTAGTCTTAAGGGGCTGATAGTAATATTTTTCTCCTTCATCTTTATCCTCTAACACTTTCCTTTCATCTTCTAAACATTGTATCTGAGGTTCTCGAGTTTTTCCTCCCTTTTTTTTCCACATTAAAACATCATGCTAGCACCTTTACACTTTCATGTGGTTTGAGAATCTCCTCTTCTGTCTTCTCTTTTTCTCCATAATACTACTCTTTTACCCCTTCTGGTGTTAGAAATAGGAAATTTTTGATCTTTTTTAATGCCCTCAAAATATTCAAAGTAATTTCCCAAAAGTTAAAAGTATGGAAAAATTACTTGACTATCTAATCCCAATCTCTGGTCTCCCTCCTGATCTCTTGATGTGTATACCAGGATCGTGGTATAGTACCTAGGGTCCATATGAATAGTTGAATCCATACCAAGGGAGAATTCTCCCCGTATAATCTCCAATGTTTTTCACAAATCTAAATATGTTTCTGTGAATCAGTTTCACTGGTGTATTTGGGGAACATGACATAATGTCCATCACTTTCCAATTATCTTTCTTTCAACAAGGTTTTCATTTAATTCCAATGAGATACATTTTATTTATGTGCCACCCACTAACTTGCAGCATTGATAGTTAAGGTATCATCTAACGCCTCCATTCTTGCCTTCTTGTCAGGGAATATTCTTTCCATAATCTTGATGTATCCTTATAAATCCCTGATTCTTGAATACTTTGGTAAAGTTTGATGAGATGTACCATGGCTTAGTATGTACACTCTCTTGATGGTAAGGTCTGTTATTTCTTCTTCTTCTATGAAAAATCTATCTCTAGCTAACATAAAGATCTCATGGTCTTCTTCTTCCTTCATGAAATAGTAATCTTCTTCTTCTTCAAATGTGTCTTTGGTGAGTAAAAAAATGTCACCTGTGGTATTATAACTATGTTCTAGATTGATGACATTTGGTGGTATCATTATTGCATAGAGTAATTTCTATGTTCTAGACTCTGGGAACCCATGTATCCATGTCTCTACTACATTGTCTAAACTTTCAGTGGTATCTTATGATTTGAGTGAGATCTCACCATCAGCATCTGTTTCACATTATTTGTCAATATTGGAGAATATATTCAATGTATATACTCCTTTTATTTCATCAAAAACGTCACCATCCATGTCGTGCCATACTTCTTCTACCCACGCATCACTCATTCTAGCATGTAAAGGTACATGAACACATATACCATCTGCACTTAATGTTACGTATTCTTCTTCTAATTTTAATGTCCCATTGTAGTTTATAAAACATTATAAGGCTAGAATGACATTATATGAAGGATTGTGTAATGCCTGCTAAAACAACCCAATTGAGACTCAAGAACAACCTAGGATTAGTTAGAAAAATTATGGGATAATTTTTTTTGTTTGAAAGTGTCTGCTACCAGGTTATAAAACAATAGTTCCCACAAGCAGGGTTTAGAGGCCAATAAAAAAATATTAGCTCATATTTTTTCCCATTACAACAATTATTAAATTTACAGGGTCAAAATTTAGGGTTAGAATAATCATTACGATTACGAGGGCAATTTCTCACTCTCCCACCCTCTGATAGGATTGGGATATTCAACCTTATTTTTCCCAAAATTATTGCACTTGAAACCTTCTGCAAACATTCCCATTAGATAGGAAATTTTCTCACCTTTCTAGTGATATAAAGAAGTCCTCATAAATCCCTATATTTTCAAAGTTATGGGTCGGCGGACCTTGGGAGGAAAATGTTCCCAAGGCAAGCTGGTGGGCCTAGGGGAGAAAAGTTTCCCCAGGGGCGGGTCTGCAGGTTGCGGGGAGAAATTTTTCTAGAGGAGGAGTTGGGTCAGTGGGGCTAGGGAAGAAATATCTTCCCAGATACGGGTCAATGGAGCCACGAGAGAAGTTTTGGAAATTTTCCCACATGGGGAAAAAAGCCACCTTTGCACCCGTGCACCCACAAGTCCGCAAGGGACACGTGGCACCTCCTATTCAAATGCAGGGAAAGTGGGATGGCAGGGATAAAATAATTTTATCACCCAGAAGGGAAAAAAGTGTAAAATTTACCCGCGCCTCCGCCGATGTGAGAAGATGCCACATGTCAACCAACCATTGGCTGCGGGTTTGTGGGCTGGCAGGGATATTTGAGAAATTTTGCCCAAATTTTTCTGAAGCGTCAAAGATTTAAAAGACCCTCTCCTCCACCGATTCCTTGTAAAGCCACGTGGCAGCACCTGATTGGCTATGGGTCGGTGAGGCTGCAAAGGAAACTTACAAATTTTTCCAAATTTATTTTTGAAAGCGCTAAAGGTTAAAATCGATCTGAATGTCTGTCAGCATCAAACAAAGCCACATGTCGATCAAGGATTGGCTGCGAGACGGCGGGGCTGCAAAGGAAAAATTACCAAAAAAAAAATTGGACAAAAATAAGATTTGCGGGTTATTGGTACCCAAATTTGTTCTCCTTTTCAAGCCAAGCAGCAACACAGATTCAACAGGGAGCTTAGAAGTAGATTGATCATAAATGTATGTTGTTTTGTAGTCGGGGAGAAATCTAGTTGTCCCTTTGTTACTTGGATTTTTGGAGAGATGTATAGCACCTCAAAGGGATGTGATCTTATCCTAACTATTTTAGGTTGTGCCTTTCAACCAAGGTAAGAGAACCTATTGTGTAACCTCTATTATTTGAAAGGAGATACAGGTACCTTTCTTTTGCATAAATTTTATAGAGAAGGCCTTGGAGAAATTATGATCAACACACCAAATCTGACTCTCATGAGTTGTCACTTCCATATTATGGAGATATTCTCACAACAAGGCAAAGGTTTCTAAAGACATTTGAGACCCTGATATGTTCTACATATTTTAGTAAAAGGATTTTGGTCTTGTGTGGGTATACAGAGCAAAAAAAGGGGTAGTATGGGTAGGATTGGTTGTTTTAAATAGATTTTTGGTGGGAGGGGAGATAGGATGGACTTGAATCACCAGATCCTTGAGAGTTTATGTAAAATGGAAAGATTCAATCAACAAAATGCCACAAAAAGTTAAATTGTTTCCTCAACTAGAATATGTGCTTCAATGGAGGCCCAAATCAGCACTCTTTCACACAATCTATGGGTTTCTATCACGAAGGCTCGAGTTAGAGAACCCAATAAATCACTAAGATTTAAACCAAGTCACGCCTGAGCTACACCCAGATGCTTACAGAGAATCTCTATCAACAAAATAAAAGAAAATTGATTCTAAACTAGTTATCCCACTCTCAAATGAAGGCTCTACTGAGAAATGAAATTATAGATGCCAGTAAACTATCACAAGGATATAGACCTGTGTGATTGGACTATATTTTGGTACAAGATTGCCATAGAAACAAGAAAAACTACCTGTATGCATTCATAAATGAAATAAATACACTTTACTCAAGATTGACATAGGATAACTCAAAGTTTGATCAAATTTATCAATAAGGGAAAGTTTCTAGAAAAATCTCAAATATTTTCAATGGTTGTAGACTTGCAACCACCTTGACATGATCAAATTTGACGTAAAGAGAGATATACAGGATTATCTAGACAGCTTCTCAAAATGGATGGGCTATGTCAAGCTTTTTCTGCTGGAGAAAATCAGTCCTGATCTTTCCAAAAACTCCCAACTTCCAACCATTTGCATGAAAAATTTGTGCCATTTATAACATTTCCAATAGATCCCTTTCCTCCAAAAAGACAAAAACTTTAAATGCACCAATGCTCGCCATGATTCTTTCATGATTTGCAGAATGAGATCTGTAAAATTCTCCAGGTGCTCGAGGGAAAATCTCTTCAATCTTCCCCCGCATTCAACTCTTTTCTCAGGAAAAACATGCCTCCATCCATTCACCAACCACTTCCACCCCATATCAATCAAATCTGGCCCCTTGCATGCTTAGGAGAAGAAAACTGGAAAACAAGATCAGGCCCGAGAGTCAAACTACTTTAATGGTGAAAGACGTCTCCAGATCTCTCCCAGCAAACTCTAGATATCAAAATTAACTCGCTCCTTTGTTTGGCATGTAAAAAATAGTAAGAAATCATGAAGACTTGCACTCCCAGGAGTTTTACAGAGAAAATGGAGGGAAAATTAGATTTAGACACTTAGCAACCATTGATCTCTGATTTTGAATGTGGGCCGTCCACATGGAAGATGCAAAAATAGGCTTCGGGGCTTACTTTGACCTTTTCTGACCCTAATAGAAAAATGGAAAAAATCACCTTTTGCTCTGCACCTCCACTTCTAAAAATGGGCCTGACACATGTCTTGAGGTAGGTCCCAAAGGAACCGTGGAAAAATTCTACCATTTGACTCTCTTTTAAAAAAAGGAAAAAATTTCAAGTTTTCCTCGCAGCTTCACCCTTCTGCCTCAAGTCTCTAATGTGGGTCCCAACTGAACCTCGGGTCCTTTTATGCCTTTAAGTCTTTTTCCCTCAAAGAGAAAATTTTTCACTTTTCCTCCAAAAGCCCGCATCCTCCACCGTTGACCAGGGAAAAAAATTGACTGTTTCCCATCGGGCTCGCGGGCTATTTTTTCCATTTTAACCTTTATGAAGCAAAGAGACGAAAATTTTGAATTTCCTCTGATGGTCCGCCTCCCCGCCCCTATGACGTGTCACCACGATGCACCTTAAGGCAGTCCCAAAAATTGGATACTTTGAATGAGAGCGGGCTCACCATGTGTCCTACTCCGGCAAAATTTGTTTGAAGGCTTGAAGCTTAGCGGAAGGTGCCACTTGTCAAGCTCCGAGGTAGTCTCCTTTTGGCCATTGAAAAGTCTAAGTAAAATACAAAGCAAGTGGATGTCTCCACGTGTCATCCTGGTGCTTCTTCAATTTGAAACCCAAGAGTTGATCCCCGAACATGCGCGGTTCCTCCACGTGTCTCCATGGCACAACTTCAAGATGTCACCCAAAGCAGAGACCCTGAATGAGCACGAGCTCGCCATGTGTCATGTTCTGCCAAATTGTATGCAACTGCATAAAAAAGTTTCTAAGTATTGGAAAGCAGCGGAATCCTCCACGTGTCCTCCCAGTGCTATTTTAAAGCCAAACCAAAAAGTTGATGTTATCCAAAATTCACCCCCAAGGTAAATTTTGATAACATGCATCAAATTCTTTAGTCCCAAGCAATTATATTGATTTAGGGTGAAAAGTCATGTTTCCAGGGTCCCCTCATATTTTTCTAACTCCCCTGTCCAAGTAGAAGAGAGAAAGTTCTGAGGAAAGGTAAGAAAAATTGCAAAAAATAAGCTCGGGCCAGAAAAAATTGTGAAAAATGGCTAAGTCTTAGTCCCCGGGCAGTCGGGACATGAGGGACATCTGAGCATGAACTGGCTGAAAGGCCGCCAGGCAGTCTACGCAGCATTTGGGACAAGTGGGACAAAGGGACGCGCGGGACGCGGAAATCCGAACTGGCCGAAAAATGGGAAAAATTGACTAACTGTTGAAACAGGCAGTCTGGGACATCTGGGCAGTTTGTACGCGGAGGATGCAAGTTGGCCAAAAAGACTTAAGGCAGCCCGGAACAGTTGGGCCGAAGGTACGTGAAGTACGCAAACCGGCCGGATCGGCCGAAATGAGAACTTTCGTACCGGGACAGTTGGGACAAAAGGGCGCGAACCGGCCGAACCGGGTGAATCGGGAAAATTTGTCCCAAACAGTTCGGGACAGTTGGGATGAGAGTACGCAAACCAGCCGGTTCGGCTGAAATAGGGAACTTCAGCACTGGGACAAGTGGGACAAAGGGACGCGGGACGCGGATAGCCAAAGGAGCCGAAAGCCAATCGGATCACGCCACGTGTCACCGGCAGAAAAGGGACATGGAAGCCCATTTCGGACGGTTCGGAAGAATTTTTCCCGCGCAGCATTGGGACATTTGGGACAAAGGGACGTGTGGGATGTGAAAAGTAGAAGCGGCCGAAGGCAGAGAAGAAAAGTCAACGTTTGGCCCGTGAAACTTCAAACGGCCATAACTTTTGACTCCGAGCTCCGATTTTCACAAAATTGGACTTTCTGGAATGAGCACGACGTCCTCTATGCCACAAAAACTGGATTTCTTAATTTTAATGAGGGCAGATATATTTAAATAAAAGAAACATATTCGTCTCCAGTCAATCAATGCTCATTCCCTTCAAATGACAGAAAACGCCTGCCAGACCCAAAATAGCTGCCCGCACTCAGAAGGCCATAACTTTTGCATTTCTCAACGAAATCACACAAAATTGGTACCGAAAATGGAATTGTGGCTCCAAGATTGATGAACAGAAATCAAGAAATTCTAGATTTCATCAGAAATTGATTGAGTTTTTTAATAAAACGTGGCCAGGTTCAGAACAGTGTTTTATTTGGTAGTTGGGAGTGCAATTAAGAGGCATGGTCATCATTCTTTCTCTGCTGCAGCACATGGGATAGTATGGGGAGCATTTTGCAAGTAATATAAAATCATCTCACTCAATTTAATGCCTTTTACAGGTGGTTGAAGGACAGATTTCGGGATTTCCGTTTTCCCTTCTCTTCTCCTTCTCATTTTTTCTATAAATTAGAGTGTTGGGTTCATTGTAAAAGGGGAGTTTGTGGGTAGCAAAGCTCTGCCAAAATTTCTTTGTGAAGCCAGTGTGTTGCAGGCCCTTGTAGTGGACTCCTTGCATGGTGATCCAGGCCATTATCTTGTAATAGATTGAACTGTGCATATCATGAAGCAATAAAAAACCAGTTTGTGGATGTATCTTCCCCTGCTGTGTTTTCTTGCATTCTTCTTGCCCCTTTAATCTTTCTATAAGAATATTGTGTCTATTTATTATGTTCTTGCAGGGATTCATTATCATTGTGTATGCTTGGAATATTGTTGTGAATGCATTTTGCTAGATTATGGTGAACTGTCATCACCTCTTCTAGTGTGCACTTTCCCTTTGTATTTCACACATTTGGAGACTACTCTCACACCCTCATTTTCTGGTGTATCACCGCTTTAGTGTAGGCTTTCATTTTATGCATTCTCTCTCCCTGGTCCCTTGGAAATTTAGATTAGAATAGTTAGCTTATCCTGCATTGGAGTAGATTGTGGCAGGTAGTTTAGGAGCAAGAACCAACTTTCTCTGGAGGTCTATCTTAAGTAACAAGTCCCACAACTTGGAGATAGTACCCATGTTATCCAATCACACCATGAGTTCAAGTATATGCACTTGTATAAACATAAGGGTGCTGTGATTCGGTGATAACAGTTGATTCTCAAAGGAGCGTCGTTCCTCCATGTGGACCCATTTTAAAGTTGAGGCTTTTTATAGAATTTCTGAAGTATTAAGTTGATCCCCATCTAACCAAGAGGTGCCACTTTTCCCTGTTGACTGAATGATGCAAATTTGACTGGGAGAAACACTCATCAAACTATAAAACACAGAGAAACATCCATTCAAGCCAGAAAATGAGGTTTTCTTCAAGGATAGAGAATTTAGACTGTTGCAAGGCTCAAACACGATCCTTAACGACACATCAACTCATTTTTCCTCGAGTACCTAGGGAAAAAATGATAAGAACAAAAAATTCAATTGTGGAGAATGGAGAAAACAAGAAAATGTGAGTTTTGAAGGGACAGAGCACGGGAGACCCAAAATACAGAGCCTTTTTAGTGGAACAAAGGAACAATGAGACAAATACAGACCCACACTTGATCCTTTACCCAGGAGCAACTAAAAATGGCAATAAGACCGACCAAGCACCATACGGGGAAGGAGAAAATGACAGAGGACGTGAATGAATAATTTTTCAAAGGCATAGATGGGGCAAGACCATTTTGAGCACCAACATTGGCTCCAACTCAAGGATGGGCACTCCCTGCGAGTGCCACAAGAACAATAGTAGACCAAGTGCCAAAATATCCATTCGGCAGTGGAGTCATCTTTGCAGGGAAAAGCAACATATCCATCTCTAAAAAAAAACAAAGAAGCCAACAAAAACAAATCACTGAGGACCAGAATGAGCAAAAGACATTAAAATAGGACACAAGCAACAAACTATACATTGTACAAGAGGTTTTTTCCTTGATTTAGAGGAATTAATCCAAGAAATAATTCAAATGCCTACCATTAATAGGAAGTTCAAGCAATTCACAATCTATATCCTTTAAGAAGAAGGTGTGTTCACCAATTCTAATGTCAATGGAGTAAGGTCGCATCCACAATGATTCAAACTTGCCATGCTTACCCTTATCCTCATGCATGTTATCCAATAATAGCACAAGATCTCCAATATTTAAGGCTCTTGGAGTGACCTTCTTGTCAAACAGTCTCTTTAGCTTTTCTCTGAACATTATATGCCTCTGGTGAGATGCACTCCTCTCTTCATCAAGCTCAAAAATATGGTTGATGCAGGTGTTATGAGGACTCACTTCTTGATCTTCCAGTTGGTGAATGAACTGATATGAGGATAATTTCATATGCAGGGGCAGGAAGGCCTGAGTTCCATATACCAACTCAAATGGAATCTTTCCAGTGGCTCTTTTGACAGTGATTCTATCAACCCAGACAGCAAACTTCAATTGTTCACCCCATTTTCTCTTGTTCAACTCCAAGGTTCTTCTGATAATCTTTAGCAAATTCTTATTATTGGACTCAGCTTGTCCATTTCCTTGGGGATTATAATTAGGGGCATATGTTAAATTGATCCCATATCCTTTACACATTGCCACCAGAGGTCTAGCCTTGAAACTCATGGCATTATCAGCTATGATTTTGACTTATACTCCAAACCTGTAAATAATATTCTTTAGCACAAAATCCATGACAACTTGGTGTGTAGCCTTCTTGGTGGGGATTGCTTCCACCCACTTGGTAAAGTAATCATTGGCTACAAGAATCCACTTATGGCTAGCACTTGAAGGGTCTGAAATCTCACCAGTGAAGTCCATTCCCCATTGCCTAAATGGGGCTTCAATTAATATAGATTGCAAAGGTAGGGAGCATGAATCCTTCAGTCTTCTAGAGAAATGCTAGTAACTCTCACATCTTCTGACTAACATGGTTTCATCCTTGAAAAGAGTTGGCCACTAATAATTAGCCCTTATGATCCTATGTGTTGTGACTCTTATAGAAAAATTCCCCCCACAAACTTCTCCATGGAGATCATCAATTACTTTGGGAGTTTCATCTTCAGTGATGCATCTTAAGAGGACTCCCTCTGGGTTCTTCCATGCTAACCCAAAATCAGTAATGACATATTTCTGGGAAGCCAACTTAAGATCCCTTCTCTGGTTCTTATCCAAATGCTCAGGAAAGTTTAAGTGTCTGAGATAGAACATCACATCCTTATACCACTCAGAACTCATCAATCTTTCAAAAACAACTTCCCTTTCTTCCTCAATCTCATTTACCTCAATGGTCTGCAAGTTTCTCTCAACCATAAGCTTAGCTAACCCCAAACCTCTCACCAACTTCGTGGTTTGGATGTCCATATCATACTCTTGTAATTTTTTCACCCATCTACATCTTTTACTTGAGACTTCCAATCTCTGACAGGATGTCTTTTACCATGGTATGGGGAACATAAGCAACAACTTTTGAACTTAAAATATAAGGCATGAAAACCTTTGTTTCTTTGACTAAGGAAAATTCCTTCTTTTCCATGATGGTGTGTTTTAGTTCTACTCCTTGAAATACTTACAGAAGAAGGTAATGGGTCTCTCAACCCCTTCATCATCCTTCTGTAGTAGGAAAGAAGCAATAGTGTTTTATAAAGCAAAAGAGAACAACTGGAAAGGTTTCTTATAATCTGGGGCTTCTTAAACAGGGGCATGCTTCAATGCCTCTTTGATTCCATTGAAATCTTGGATGGCAGCCTCTTCCCATTTGATGATCTGATCCTTCTTTAACATAGAAGTGATTAGAATAGTCAACTCAGCAAACTTTGATATAAACCTTCTAATGAAGTTTATCTGCCCAAAGAAGGACTGAATTCCTTTTTTGGTTCTTAGAATTGGAACTTTGCTGATGGCCTCCACTCTTTCTGGATCAATCATCACTCCTTCCTGTGACACAATGTGACCAAGCAATTTTTCCTTCTGCACTCCAAAATGGAATTTCTTTGGATTGAGTGAGATGCCATATTCCCTACATCTGATCAGCATCTTCTCTAAGTGCAGGAAATGGTCACTTCTCCTTCTTGAAAACACCGTTACATCATCTTGGTAAACAATAATAAATTCATTGATGTAACCAGCAAAAGCAACATCCATTGCTCTCTAAAAAGTGGCTCCATCATTCATCAGACTGAAGGGCATCCTAACATATACATACGTTCCCCATGGAGTAGTGAAGGTTGTCTTGATCCTTTCTGATTCTTTTACCATGACTTGGTTATAACCAGTGAAGCCATCTAAAGTAGAAAGCAACTCAAAACCAGTCACCAACTGCAACATTTGCTCCATGTTAGGTAAAGGATAGTTGTCCTTCATTGAGGCCTTGTTTAGATTCCTAAAGTCCACACACAACCTGATGTCACCATTCTTCTTTCTTACTGGCACTAGGTTAGCAACCCAAGAAGAATACCTTGTGGGCTAGATAATTCCTCCATCCCTTAGCTTCTTCAGCTCCTCTTGCATTTTTATAGATAATAGAGGATTAATTTGCCTTTTCTTCTTCCTAAAGGGTTTTGCATTGGGCTCTAAGGGAATCTCATGATGGAACAAGTCTTCTCTGTATGCTTTGAGCTCATAATAGGTCCAAGCCATGCAAATTTGGTATTTCATTAACAACTGGATGTATGACTACTTTTCATCTTTCTGAGACTACTGCCCAACCAAATATTCCTTGGTTTCTCCTTCATGCAAAGGTCATGCTCCTCAAAATCCCTTAAGGCTGCCATATTCCTATTAATAATGCAGTCAGCATTATCAAAATTTGATTCAAGAGTAACCAGCCCTCTAGGAATGGTGTTGGTCTTTAACTGGATGATGCCTTTGCCAAATAAGGTTTCCCTCCCCTCTATTGTATAGACCATTGGCTCCTAATCAATGTTTTGATTAGAAAACTCTCCATCGTTTTGTAGGAACCTTCTAACCTAAGCCTCATCATCAAAAACCTACCAATGTTTTATATTGTCAGGGACAGAGGGTCTTGTCACTACCTCCACCTCATATTCACAATAAGGGGATGTTGCAAAACTTTCAAACTGAGACCTTAACACTGTAAGCTTGTTTCCTAAGTCATTAAACCTCCTATCATGATGCATAATATTAAAGGAGTCAAACATCTCAATGAATTACCAAACTGCATGCTTGTACTGTTTCAGTCGTTGATTATTTGTGGCATACAGTTTTCTGACTTGCTTGATAACTAACTCTGGGTCTCATTTGAAAATTATTTCCCTGATGCCATACTTCCAAGAAATTCTTAAACCTAAAAACAATGCCTCATACTCAGCAATGTTGTTAGTACACTCAAAGTTAAGCTTAAAGGAAAAAACAAACCTTTCCTGGCTTGGAGAAATTAGGACAGCACTGACACCATTTACAAATTTGGAACAAGCTCCATCAAACAATAAATTCCAAGGAGAGCCTACCTTCTCAAGACACTTAGACTCCTCAATCTTGTGCTCTTTTCCCTCAGCAAGTACCACAACATTGTCAGCATCAACATTTG
The DNA here is from genome assembly GCA_019776745.2 of Taxus chinensis. Lineage (NCBI taxonomy): Eukaryota > Viridiplantae > Streptophyta > Pinopsida > Cupressales > Taxaceae > Taxus > Taxus chinensis. Next base: position 642,056,182 of record CM034150.1, on the reverse strand, counting down.
TATACAATACCTCATAGCATGCATTATTGGGATCCTCAATAAGGTGCAACATTTTCTTTTCCCCATATAACCTGACAAGGATGCCATCAACTGGGATGGTGGCATAAGACATGTCCATTTGGACACTACCACCAAGACTTGCAGCCCATTTTCTTGACAATAACATACCCTACTTGGCTGGGCAATCAACTATGACAACATCAAGCTTTAAATTTTTACCTGGGTAGGCTGCAAGTTGCACCACCAATCCCTTCACACATCCCACTACTGGCACCTCTCTGGAGTCCATGGTAGTGCACTTCCCATATGTTGTTGTTACCTTAAAATTTAGCTCATTCATGACCTCCAAAGGCATGACATTGCATGATGCCTCTGAGTCAAACATGCAATTATGGAGCAGCCTATCCTTGATGATCAAAGCAATGAAGAATGGATCCACATTCAATTGAGAGTCTACCAAAGATGTCCTCAAATAAACCTCAGATGGTTCAGCTAGCCCTTCTAATGCTGATGGTATCTCAGATTCTTCAACAACCGGAGGATTCTTCACAATGTTCACATTTCTTCCCAAAGAATTCCTCTCTTCATTCAATCCGAAGTATTCAAATGCTCTCTTTTTGTGCTCAGGAATCCTAAGTAACTCAACAATTGGGACAAAGACTTTGATTTGACTTAGAACTTGGGAAATGTCATATGGGACATTCATAGGCAAGCCAGTATTGGAAGGAAAGCTGACACATTCATTGGGTGGCACAAGATCCTTGATAGCTTGAGCATAAGGAGGGGTATGATTTTTGCTTGGAACTGCAGGGATTTTGGCAGATGGATATCTCCTAGGAGCTTCTTTAGGAATGTTAGAAAGTAAAGGAGCTTTTGGCTTGGCCTGAGGCCCTGCCCCTTTGACAACCTTACTTCTTGTGTTATATTCCTTCTCTTGCACCACAACAACATTAATTAATAATTACCTTTCCTCCTTAGATGGGATTCCTCCATCATACTTTTTTATCATTAAAGCCCTTAAATATTCAAAGTCATTATTGGGAAATTCAAAAGCTTGTACATTATCTACTTCTAAAGTATGAGAGGGAGGGAGAATATGTACTCTATGAATGCAATCCCAAAAAGTGGCAGTATTTTTAGCAATTATCACCTCAGTTGAGGTATCCCTTTTTTGTGAGCTAGTGGAGCATCCCATTATGAAAACATCATCATCATCACTCTTATCATCATCAGTTGTTTCTTATTGCTGATCTTCTTCATAAGGAGCATGGGGCTTAAAACACCTGTCACACCAATCAATGACTTATGTCTCTTCCACCACATCAACTCTGGCAGCCAAAGGATTAGGTACCATTCTACTTTCTCTACCTTGAGGCTACCTATTCCCAAATCCAACAGCTCCTTTGCCTCTGTCATCATCTCTTTGATGATTTGTAAATCTATCTTGGCCTTGTTGCTTGTGTTGTCCTTGTGAACTCTTCCCAACTCCTTTCTCAACTCGGGATAGCTTATAGAAGATCTCCTTGACAGCCCCTACCAAATTTTTCACCACTTCTTCCAAATCAGTAGCCTTGCTTGTCTGAGGCTTTTCTGGGTTAACCAGATTACACCATCCCTCTTAGGAGGTTTTCCTATTGCCTTGATATTATTCTCTATTTTTAGGGCCATGGTGAATGTTTGCCTTAAGTTGGTAGGGTTCTTGTTCCTCAAGTAGTAAGCAGCCTTTTTATCAAATGTATCATTATATTTGATTAAACATGACTCATCAAAAGGCCTTATTTTAACAGTAAATCTTCTTAAGGTCTTATTAAACCTTGTGTTGAAATCATGTACTGACTCATTGGGATTCTTCTTGATGTTTTCAAATTCTAATAGAATAAACCTAGGGTCAGTCCCATCACCATATTGTAATCTAAATGCATTTCTAATCTCAGCCCAAGAGTCAATAGATTTATCTGGCAATGCTTTGTACCAATCCCTAGCATCCTCCTCTAGAGTGTGAACAAACAATTTTATGTATACATCTTCATGCTCAATCTCAAAATCTTCCATCATATTGAGGAAGAACTTTAGATGTTGTTCACCAGTAATAACATTATTTCCCTAGAACTTTGGCATTCTGTTCCTTACATCTTGAGGCACTACATTTGGGTAACCAACCATCCCCACAAAATTTATAGGTCTAAAAGTGTTTACAACAAAAGGGGGTCTGGGTTGAGCCATATTGATTCAAGTAGGTGATCCTAGAGGAGTGACAAATTGATGAGGGGCGGAGGGTCCTTGGAACACAAGAGTGTGGTTTTCAAAATGGAGATCCCCCAAAAGTGTAAGGTTGCCCCCTTGAAGTGGCAAGGCACAAGTGGTATTAGAGCAGCGATTTCAGCCAAAATTAGGGCAAAACCCCTAATTTTTTGTTTCAAGTATATCTTGAAGAGGGTATCGATTTTTTTCCCAAGTTTTGTATAATAATTTGGAATTACTCTGAGTCAGAATATCTAAAAATTTTGGCTCCATTGGATCTATTTTGAGGATGTTATTGGTGTTTTAGGGTTTTTCATAAATTCACTTTTTAGGAAGCAAATTGTGGTATTTTTTAGGAAAATTTAAATTTTCGGAAAGCTCTTGAAATTTCAGTTAGGGTTTGTTCTTTGTTTTTTTATCAACGTCTGCCAAAATATTTTAAGAATTCCTAAAACCCTAGTTTTGTGGATCATGGGGGTGGTAGATTTTTTTGGAGATGGCAGGATTGATGCTAGAGAATGGTGGAACAAATTTAGGGATAAATTCTCTAAACCATTAGATATTCGGTTATTCAAGTTGTGGATTAGTGGCTGTTAGGAAATAAGAAATAAAATATGTGGAATAATCCCTTATAGAATCACAACAGTAGAAACTAATATGCAGAAAATATTGCAGATCTCAAATAAAAGTGTAGAATAAATAACACAACACAGAGAGACAATATTTAACATGGTTCACCCAATTTGGGCTACATCCACCAAGAATCACTTGCTCAGATTTTATTACAAGCCTCCACTCTCTCAATACAATACCCAGATCCGTTTAGAGCTATACTCAACAAACTCTATAGAATTCACACCCGAATTCAAAACACATCTGCAATACATTTGCTTGTCAATCTATCATATACATAAAACCATATAAATAGACAATTGCTTAAGAAATTTTACAAAACCATGGGTATCAAACAATGGGTAGAAAACAAAACCGTCCCATAAACCTATGGGTAACCGAAGAGGCAGTTTTACAAAACAATGGGTACCGAAAAAACATGGGCCCAAAAATAGCCCATAATGGTTACCCATTACCCATGGGTTAATAAACCACCTATGAAAATTTTCTTTGAGGGTTTCGCCCCCGAACCCCCCTGACCCGCTCACCGGCAAGCGGGACCTCCGTAAAAATACCCGAGTGTAACACATGGAAGGTGTACCATACTCTAACATGAAAATAGTTTCCACAAAGATAACAATCTCCCACTTGGAGACTAATTTTGACTAAGAAAGATTCTCAACCCTTCACTGTCATCCGTGAAGGCCAACCAAAGCTGAACATAGCTTTAGTTTATCCCTTGTGACCACCTTGGTCATCATGTCTGCAGGATTCTGACTGGTATGAATCTTCTCCAACTTCAACTTACCTTCCTCCAAAGCTGTCCTGATGAAGTGATATCTCAACTGTATATGCTTTTTCCTGGAGTGGAAATCAGAGTTCTTAGCTATGTGTATAGCACTCTGAATATCACTATGCATCTTACATTATTCCTGCTTATGCCCCAACTCCTCAAGAAATTGTTGTAACCAAATCATCTGTTTGCTTGCCTCTGTGGCAGAAACATACTCAGCCTCCATGGTTGACAAAGCCACCAGCTTATGTAGTCGTGAAATCTAGCTCACTACTGTCCCACCTACAGTATAAATATAATCTGTTGTGCTCCTCCTGCTGTCTACATCTCCAGCCATGTCTGAATCTACATAACCACGTAAGGTGGTATCTGATCCACTGTAGCAAAAAACTGTCCCCATGGTCCCTCTCAAATACTGAAGGATCCACTTTACTGCTTGCCAATGCTCTTTAGCTGGATCACTCATAAATCTACTCACAGCTCCCACCGCATGGGAAATATCAGGCCTAGTGCACACCATAGCATACATCAAACTACCAACTGTTGATGAGTAAGGTACCTTGGACATATGGTTTCTTTCTTGCTCTGTCTTGGGACACTGCTCCTTTGATAACTTAAAATGGCCTGCCAAAGGGGTCCCAACCAGTTTAGCATCCTGCATGTTAAACCTATCAAATACCTTCTTAATGTACTCTTCCTAAGATAAAGTTATCTTCCGTTCCTTCCTATCCCGAGTTATCCTCATACCAAGGATTTGTCTAGCTGCCCCCAAATCCTTCATATCAAAGGATTCACTTAGTTGTTTCTTGAGTACTTTTATTCCCTGCATGTTTTTACCTGCAACCAACATGTCATCAACATACAAACATAGGATAATATAACTTTCATCCTCAAATTTATTTGTATACACGCAATGGTCAGAATGACATCTAATATAACCTTGCTCCATCATGAAGCTATCAAACTTCTTATACCATTGGCGTGGAGCTTGTTTCAAGCCATACAGGCTCTTCTTCAGTTTACACACCATCTCCTCTTTACCTTTGACTTCATATCCTTCTGGTTGTTGCATATATAGCTCCTCCTCCAAATCACCATGGAGAAATGTAGACTTTACATCTAACTGTTCTAAGTGCAAGTCTTCTGCTGCTACTATTCCAAGAATAGTTCTGATAGAAGTCATTTTTACTACAGGAGAAAAAATCTCATCAAAATCTATACCTTGTTTCTGTGCAAACCCCTTGACCACCAACTGGGCCTTATATCTTTTCTTTCCTCCTTCATCTTTAACTCTGTACACCCACTTGTTTTGCAATGCTCTTTTTCCTTCCGGTAGCTTCACCAAATCCCAAGTTTGGTTCTCCATGGCTTGCTCCCACTTCTTACTGGCATCTACCTGCATTGCTTCATCAAAGCTCTCTGGCTTTCCACTATCAGTGAGTAATAAATAATAAAGAGAAGGAGAAAACCGTTCAGGTTCTTTTCTTACCCTAGAATACCTCCTCACTGTAGGAGTTTGGGGTTCTTGTTGAGTAGGTTCCTGAACTGATTCATGGGTCACTTTCCCATCCGGAAGATCCTCTACCACTACATATTCTTTCTTGGATTCTTCCCTGTTTTCCTGCAACTGTTGCTTATACATGACTTTCTCATTAAAGACGACATCCCTAGACCGAATGATTTTCTTGTCCTTAATACTCCAACATTTAAACCCAAAGTCATCACCACCATAACCAATGAAAGTACATTTTTCTGATTTAGCCTCTAGCTTGGTCCTATCATCCTTGTCTATATGAACAAACACTTAACATCCAAAGACTCTAAGAAATGAATAATCAACTTTCTTACCATACCATGCCTCCTCAGGTATGCCTCCATCCAAGGCACTTGAGGGTCCTCTGTTTATCAAGTACACAGCTGTGCTCACCGCTTCTGCCCAAAAAGAAAGAGGAAGTCCTGCATGTAACCTCATGCTCATAGCATGTTCCATTATTGTTCTGTTCATCCTTTATGATACCCCATTCTGCTATGGAGTTCCTGGAACCATATTTTTCCTACAAATTTCATTCTTGGAACAGTAATCATTAAATTCATTGCTGCAATACTCCCCTCCATTATCCGACCTAAGACATTTTAGCTTAAGACCTGTTTCATTCTCTACCAAGGCTTTCCATTTAACAAAAGTGTCAAATACATCAGATTTTTTTGTAATACAATAAACCCAAACTTTCCTTGTTGCATCATCAATAAAAGTAACATAATAACTTGAACCCTCAAGAGATGATACCTGAGCCGACCCCCACACATCAGAATGTACCAACTCTAACTTACTCTCTTTCTTCACAGGTCCAACCTTGAGAAACCTTACTCGGTTTTGTTTCCCATATATACAGTTCTCACATAACTCCAAACATGTTTCTGTATATTCAGGAAAATTCTTCTTTATGATGTCCATGCCCTTATGGCTCATATGACCAAGCCTATAGTGCCATAATGTTGTATCTGTATCTGAAGCCACAAGATTACAATCATTAGTACTATCAGTGGTTAAATACAAGGTTCCAACCTTCTTAACTCTTGCCACCACAAGAGCACCCTTGGTAACCTTCCAAGAGTCTGCTGTAAATATCACAGTATAACCATCACTTCCCAACTACCTTGCCGATATCAAATTTCTCCTTAATGTAGGCACATGTCTGACATCCTTCAATAGCCATGTATTCCCATTCTGCATCTTAACCTGAACAGAACCTTTTCTAACTATGCTTCAAGGCTCATCATCACCAAGAAAAACATGCCCAAAATCCCCTTGAACATAATCAACAAAATAATGCCTATGTGGAGGATCATGAAAAGAAGACCCTGAATCTAAAACCCAAGATTCAGTAATATTATGCAAAGAAAGAATCAAAGCATCCTGACATACATTACCTGATGCCACATTTGCCTCTTTGTTTTCTTCCTGTTGTTTCTTCTTATCCCGAAGCTCCCAAAATTCCTTCTTTGCATGCCTAGGCTTTCCACAATTCCAGCATGCAATCTTGTTCTTGGATTTTGACCTTGCCCGATCTTTCGATTTTCCACGGTTTCCTCTATTCTTCTGTCTCCCTCTAGTTTCCATTGTCAAAGCATTCCCGGAAGTAGAAGATTCCCAAGATATTTTTCTTCACATTTCCTCGCTTAGAATCACACCTACAACATCCTCAAACTTCAACTTCGAGTTAGCTAGAACCGAGTTACTTACCATCATTACCAGGCTATTCCAACTCTCAGGTAAAGAGCACAGAATTAATAAAGCCCTAACTTCTTCATAAAATTCTATTGCAACTAAAGCTAGCATATTCACAACCGTATTGAAATCATTTAAATGATCTTCCACTGAACTATTCTCAGACATCTTCATATTAAAAAACTTTTTCATTAAAAATATCTTATTAGAGGTAGAGGGTTTTTCATACAACTTCCCTAATGCATCCATTAGATCTTTTGTAGACTTCTCCTTTGAAACATTAAATAATACCGAGGATGAAAGACATAGCCGAATCATTCCAGGGTCAAAGCATACAGGTGTGTCCCACTTTGTGGCCATAAATATTTTGAAAATCTGACTAGTAAATAAATAATTAAAGAATACTATAAAAATTTAAAAAATCAGGTAAATTCTGGATGCCCTGCACCTTGGTATTTATAGCCTCTTAAAAATGCATTTTTGGTCATTTTATATGTGTTTGGTCATGTTTTGGTTGTTAGACATAGTTTGCTGAAAGTACAAAAACTACAAAAAAGTGGGACGCAGTTATATGCTTTGACCCTCCAAGTGCCTTCCAATCCAACAAATTCCATTCCGCATCTGTCATACTCGAGGGTTTGTTCACCTTCTCAGACAGTAGAGTATAAAGATCCTTTTGATAAAGGTAATCTTCCATCCGCATCTTCCCAAGACTAAAATTTTGCCCGTTGAATTTATCAACCCTCGATCTTCCATCATCTACCATAGCTCCCAGTCAAGATAAAAATTTCCCTACGATTCAACACTTCAACAAACCAAACCAGGCTCTGATACCGATTGTTAGGAAATAAGAGATAAAATATGTGGAATAATCCCTTATAGAATCACAACAGTATAAACTAATATGCAGAAAATATTACAGATCTCAAATAAAAGTGCAGAATAAATAACACAACACAGAGAGACAAGATTTAACGTGGTTCATCCAATTTGGGCTACATCCACCAAGAATCACTTGCTCAAATTTTATTACAAGCCTCCACTCTCTCAATACAATACCCAGATCCGTTTAGAGCTATACTCAACAAACTCTATAGAATTCACACCTAAATTCAAAACACATCTGCAATACATTTGCTTGTCAATCTATCATATACATAAGACCATATAAATAGACAATTGCTTAAGTAGTTTTACAAAACCATGGGTATTAAACAATGGGTAGAAAAAAAAACCGTCCCATAAACCTATGGGTAACCGAAGAGGTAGTTTTACAAAACAATGGGTACCAAAAAAACATGGGCCCAAAAACAGCCCATAATGGTTACCCATTACCCATGGGTTAATAAACCACCCATGAAAATTTGCTTCAGGGGCTTCGCCCCCAAACCCCCCTGACCCGCTCACCGGCAAGCGGGACCACTGTAAAAATACCCGAGTGTAACACATGGAAGGTGTACCATACTCTAACATGAAAATAGGCTCCACAAACATAACAGTGGCCTTGCATAGATTTACTTTTCTAAGTTAGAAATGGAAAAGTCTAACATCCGTAAAATAGATCCCATGGAGCTGAAATTTTCAGATATTCTAAAGTTGAGTATTTCAAAATTATGATGCAAAAATTGGGGAAAAAATCGATACCCTCTTCAAGATATATTCAAAACAAAACATTAGGTTTTTTGCCCTAATTTTCGCTGAAATCGCTTCTCTGATACCACTTGTAAGGAAATTACTTGTATAAATCAGAACATATACAATAGAATAACATGAGAGAGCACCAAAATATAGATAAATGATGACAATATGATCATATAATAGCTTTGCCACTTCGAGGGGGCAACCTCCAATACCACTTCGAGGGGGTAACCTGCAAACCATACAATAACACTCCAATACTCAATATAATGATTAACTATAACCTTCTAATCCCTATATATACCATTCTAACCTATGGCCATAGCATTCCAATATGCTCATATACTCATTCCAATATAGAGAACACCAAAATATAGATAAATGATGATAATATGCTCATATAATAGCTTTGCCACTTCGAGGGGGAAACCTCCAATACCACTTCAAGGGGGTAACCTCCAAACCATACAATAACACTCCAATACTCAATATGATCCTTAACTACAACCTTCTAACCCCTATATATACCATTATAACCTATGGCCAATACTGAGGCCGACCTCCTAAGAATAATAAATCATAAATGAATGATATAATAAGATAAGGGGATGTGTGCCACATGTCGGCATCTCCATCAATACATATACATCATAACATTATATCCCATGTGAACCCATACATATAACTAAGGGGATGTGTGCCACATGTCGGCATCTCCATCAACCCATATACATTATAATATTATATCCCAAGGTACATAGCATTGCCTCCCTCTTTGACATGTTTCGTCCCCGAAACATAAGAAGAAGCCATATAATGAGTGTTCTTTAAATTATTGCACACTTGTCGCCAAGCTCGATCATCCAACCACCATATGAAATCCTTTGTTGTGTAATAGCTTCATCATCAACATCTTCTTCTTCTGATGTTGCTTCTGCTTCTAATTCTTCTTCTTCTACTTCTTCTTCTTTTTCTTTTTCTTCTTCTTCTTTTGCTTCGTCTTCTTCTTCTTTTGTTACCCATCTATCCATGAAAAGTTGTTCTAGTTCCTGTAAAGACCAATTAGAATTTTCCTTTTCTAACTTAGAAAATAAAATCTGTGTAGGGCCACTAATCCACAACTTGAATAACCAAATATCTGATGGTTTAGAGAATTTATCCCTAAATTTGTTCCACCATTCTCTAGCATCAATCCTGGCATCTTTAAAAAAAGCTACCATCCCCATGATCCACAAAACTAGGGTTTTTGGAATTCTGAAAATATTTTGGCAGATGGATAAAAACACCAAGAACAAACCCTAACTGAAATTTCAAGAGATTTCTGAAAATATAAATTTTGCTAAACAAACCACAATTTGCTTCCTGAAAAGGGAATTTATGAAAACACCAAAAACACCAATAACATTCACAAAACAGATCCAATGGAGCTGAATTTTTCAAATATTCTGACTTAGAGTGTTTCCAAATTATGATGAAAAAATTGGGAAAAAATTAAATACCCTCTTCAAGATATACGTGAAACAAAAAATTAGGGTTTTTGCCCTAATTTTGGCCGAAATCGTTGCTCTGATACCACTTGTAAATATATTACTGGTATAAATCAGAACATATACAGCAGAATAACATGAGAGAACACCAAAATATATATAAATGATGACAATATGCTCATATAATAGCTTTGCCACTTCGAGGGGGAACCTCCAATACCACTTCGAGGGGGTAACCTCCAAACCATAAAATAACACTCCAATACTCAATATGATCCTTAACTACAACCTTCTAACCCCTGTATATACCATTCTAACCTATGACCAATACTGAGGCCAACCTCCTAAGCATAATAAATCATAAATGAATGATATAATAAGATAAGGGGATGTGTGCCACATGTTGGCATCTCCATCAATACATATACATCATAACATTATATCCCATGTGAACCCATACATATAACTAAGGGGATGTGTGCCACATGTCGGCATCTCCATCAACCCATATACATTATAATATTATATCCCAAGGTACATAGCAAAAGGCCTTGCTTCTTAGAAATCCCTATCTACTTCAGAAAAGACAGGTGCAGAATGTGAAGCAAATCTTTCAAAATCAAATGAAGTCTCTTCTCCAGTTGGAGAATTCAGTTCCACAAAGAGGCTACCTGATTCATAGTCACTTGAATGGCAGTATTCAATGATAGTTTGTTCACTTTCATCAATGGAGATCCCTCTTCCTATCTACTATTCTCCCATAACTCTCCAGGATTTTCTTCCTTCTGACTTTTCTTTTCCTAACTCAGGAAACAATGTCCTAGCAGGATCCCTAGCAAAGAAAGATGTTCTTCCTTCCAACTTTGTAAATATTAGTAACAAACCTTACTTGACAATGGTTTTAAGACATTGGTCCTTATCAAAATCAAATCAACTTGGAGTCGCCACTAAGGATTTCCACCTTAGTTGTGCAAATGCACTAAATATGATATGTCAAGTGTTTGTCAATGCAAGAGAGTGGAAATGGAAAGATTTTGATCTTTCTTCACCCATATGTATCAAATGAAAGCTAGTGCACTAGGTGTGAAGACTGAAGGAACTACACACAACACTTGGAACATACAAGGAGTACTTTACCAGGGTCTTGATTTTGAATTGAAACCTCCCCAAGCAGCAGCACCACAAGTGTTGGTACCAAAATTTCTTCTCCTTTTCAAGCCAAGCAGCAACACAGATTCAATAGGGAGCTTAGAAGTAGATTGATCATAAATGTATGTTGTTTTGTAGTCAGGGAGAAATCTAGTTGTCCCTTTGTTACTTGGATTTTTGGAGAGATGTATAGCACCTCAAAGGGATGTGATCTTATCCTAACTATTTTAGGTTGTGCCTTTCAACCAAGGTAAGAGAACCTATTGTGTAACCTCTATTATTTGAAAGGAGATACAGGTACCTTTCTTTTGCATAAATTTTATAGAGAAGGCCTTGGAGAAATTATGATCAACACACCAAATCTGACTCTCATGAGTTGTCACTTCCATATTATGGAGATATTCTCACAACAAGGCAAAGGTTTCTAAAGACATTTGAGACCCTGATATGTTCTACATATTTTAGTAAAAGGATTTTGGTCTTGTGTGGGTATACAGAGCAAAAAAAGGGGTAGTATGGGTAGGATTGGTTGTTTTAAATAGATTTTTGGTGGGAGGGGAGATAGGATGGACTTGACTCACCAGATCCTTGAGAGTTTACATAAAATGGAAAGATTCAATCAACAAAATGCCACAAAAAGTTAAATTGTTTCCTCAACTAGAATGTGTGCTTCAATGGAGGCCCAAATCAGCACTCTTTCACACAATCTATGGGTTTTTATCACGAAGGCTCGAGTTAGAGAACCCAATAAATCACTAAGATTTAAACCAAGTCACACCTGAGCTACACCCAGATGCTTACAGAGAATCTCTATCAAAAAAATGAAAGAAAATTGATTTTAAACCGTTTATCCCACTCCCAAATGAAGGCTCTGCTGAGAAATTATATTGCAGATGCCAGTAAACTATCACAAGGATAGATACATGTTTGATTGGACTATATTTTGGTACAAGATTGCTATAGAAACAAGAAAAACTACTCGTATGCATTCATAAATGAAATAAATACACTTTACTCAAGATTGACATAGGATAACTCAAAGTTTGATCAAATTTATCAATAAGGGAAAGTTTCCAGAACAATCTCAAAGCTTTTCAATGGTTGTATACTTGCAACCACCTTGACGCGATCAAATTTGACACAAAGAGAGATATACAGGATTCTCTAAATAGCTTCTCAAAATGGATGGGCTATGTCAAGCTTTTTCTACTAGAGAAAAGTAGTCCTGCTCTTTCCAAAAACTCCCAACTTCCAACCATTTGCACTAAAAATTTGTGCCATTTATAAAATTTCCAATAGATCCCTTTCCTCCTAAAAGAGAAAAACTTTAAATGTACCAATGCTCGCCATGATTTGCAGAATGAGATCTGCAAAAGTATCTAGGTCCTCGATGGAAAATCTCTTTGATCTTCCCCAGTATTCAAATCTTTTCTCAGGAAAAACATGCCTCCATCCATTTGCCAACCACTTCCACCCCATATCAATCAAATATGGCCCCTTGCGTGCTCAGGACAATAAAAATGGAAAACCAGATCATGCCTGAGAGTCAAACTGCTTTAATGGCAAAATATGTCTCCAGATCTCTCCCACAAAACTCTAAATATCAAGATTAACTTGCTCCTCTATTTGGCATGTAAAAAAAAGCAAGAAATCATGAATACTTGCACTCCCAAGAGTTTTATAGAGAAAATGGAAGGAAAATCATATTTATACACTCAGCAGTCATTGATCTTTGATTTTGAATGTGGGCCTTCCATTTGGAAGACGTAAAAATAGGCTGGGGGATTCCTTTGACCTTTTCTGACCCTTTTAGAAAAATGAAAAAAATTCACCTTTTTCTCTGCACCTCCGCTTCTAAAATTGGGCTTGACACGTGTCCTGAGGTGGGTCCCAAAGGAACCGCAGAAAAATTCTACCATTTGACTCTCTTTTGAAAAAGGAAAATTTTCCAAGTTTTCCTCGTAGCTCCGCCCTTCCACTTCAAGTCTCTAATGTGGGTCCCAACGGAACCCCGGGACTTTTTATGCCTTTAACTCTTTTTCCCTCAAAGGAAAAATTTTGCACTTTTCCTCCGAAAGCCCACACCCCCGCTGTTGACCGAGGAAAAACATTGACTATTTCCCATCGGGCTCGCGGGCCATTATTTCCATTTTAACCTTTACGAAGCAAAGAGGAGAAAATTTTGAATTACCTCCAATGGTCCGCCTCCCCGCCCCCTATGAATTTTCAAATAGCCACATGTCACCATAACGCAACTTGAGGCGGTCCCAAAAATTTGATACTTTGAATGAGCGCGGGCTCACCACGTGTCTTGCTCTAGTAAAATTTTCTTTGAAGGCTTGAAGATCAATGGAAGGTGCCACTTGTCAAGCTCCAAGGTAGTCTCCTTTTATCCATTGAAAAGTCTAAGTAAAATACAAAGCAAGCAGAGGCCTCCACGTGTCATCCTGGAGCTTCTTCGATTTGAAACCCAAAGGCCAATCCTCGAACATGTGCAGTTCCTCCACGTGTCTCCATGGTAAAAATTCAATATGGCACCCAAAGCAGAGACCTTGAATGAGCGCAAGTTCGCCACGTGTCCTGTTCTGCCAAACTACTCCAATTACATAAAAAAAATTCTAAGTATGGGAAAGTAGCGGAAGCCTCCACGTGTCCTCCCAGTGCTACTTTAAAGCCAAACCAAATGGTTGATTCTCAAACGAGTGTCGTTCCTTCATGTGGACCCATTTTAAAGTTGAGGCTTTTTATATAATTTCTAAAGTATTAAGCTAATCCACATCCAACCAAGAGGTGCCACGTTTCCCTGTCGACTGAATGATGCAAATTTGACTGGGACAAATGCCTGTCAAATTGTAAAACATAGAGAAACATCCATTCGAGCCAGAAAATGAGGTTTTCTTCAAGGATAGAGAATTTAGACTTTTTCAAGGCTCAAACACGATCCGTAGGGACACATCAACTCATTTTTCCTCGATTACCTAGGGGAAAAATGGCAAGAACAACAAATTTTGACTATGGAGAATGAAGAAAATGGGGAAAACATGAGTTTTGAAGGGACAGAGCACGAGAGACCCAAAATATAGAGACTTTTTAGTGGAATAAAGGAACCATGAGAAAAATACAGACCCACACATGATCCTTGACCTAGGAGCAGCTAAAAATGGCAATAAGACCGACCAAGCACCATACGGGGAAGGATAAAATGACAAAGGTCGTGAATGAATAATTTTTCAAAGGCACAAATGGGGCAAGACCATTTTGAGCACCAACATGAGTTAGCAGAGTGGTGGTAAACTTTATGAAATTTCACCAAAAAAAGAAATTTTTAGCTCGCTGGTCTACCCAAGAATATTTTATTCATTTAAATTTGACAGTAGGACTATTTTTGAAGCCAAATGAAGTAAAAACTTCATAAGGCCATAATTTTTTATAGGGAACTCAGTTTTTAGCAAACAAGGACTTTATGGAAAGCTCTCAATGTCATATTTTCACAAAAACCTTAAGAATTTGATTTTGATAAATTTTAAAGGGTAAATTTTGAGAAAATGTCTTTCTGTCACTTAGAAGTGAACTGGTGTTTTAACTTATCAATTTTGTTCAAATTTGTCATTAATTCTTTTTCATATTTCCAAATAGGCATGAAGGAATTTATTTGAAATTATTTAGGATAGATTGTAGAGTTAATATTTTCTTGATTGGTTTACATTCAAAAATTACTCATGTTTACACAGCAGAAAACCTGCAATTCCACCTTTACTTGATTTGAAAGGTTCTTGTGAGGCAGAACTAGAGGAGAGAGAATAGAGATTGATATTTCTTATTATTATATTCAAAAATGAACCCACGTACATTATTTATAGGTACGGGAATAAACAAGACTCCCCTAAATGGATGGAGAAGTTACAAATAAGAAGGAGAGAATAATGGAATAGATAGAACAACTAGTCTAATAATAAAAAATAAGTACGTAGACTATGCTAACATTCCCCCCTTTATTACATTATTCTTGCAAATGTGACCCCTGAAAAGTTCAAATTTCACTTTTCCAAGAGGATTTTTTAGAATATCAGCTACCTGTGCTTCCGTAGGATAGTACTGGAGCTGAATGTGATGGTTCAAGACGTGCTCTCAATTGAAATGGTAGTCAATTTCAATATAATTTATTCATTCATGAAAGATTGGATTTTGCACGAGCTTCAACACACTCTGATTGTTGCAGTAGAGAATAGGTGACTATTTTTCATGAATTCCCAGGTCATCCAAAATGTGACGTAACCATATCGCTTCGCACACAGCTCCTCATGTGGTGCGATATTTTGCCTTTTTGGATGAGATAGAAACAACATTCTACTACTTGTTTATCCATGAGATAGGTATAAATATGAGATGAAATATGTATCCTATAGTTGACTTCCTATCATCAACAGATCTGGCATGGTCCAAGTCGACGTATCCCTGTAAGAATAATTGATCATTCTTCTTATATGCCAGACCATAATCAGTTGTTCCTCAAACATATCTCAAAACATGATTTGCTGCATTCTAGTGACATTTCTTAGGCTGCTACATGAACCTAGAAAGATAGATGACAACATAGCAGAGATCTGGTCTGGTATATGTCAAATAGATGAGCCCTCCAACAACTTTCCTGTAGAGAGTAGCATCTACTTGAGGTGAGTCTTAGAATCTTGAAAGTTGTAAGTATTTTTCCATTAGAGTAGATATAGGTTTACATTTAGACATTCTATAATTTTCTAGGAGTGTCTTGGTGTACTTTGTCTGGGAGACAAAAATGTGGTGCTCCTTTTGCCATATCTCCAAGCCAACACATTATGTAGTAGCCCCAAATCTGTAATGTCGAAGCTTCTTTTGAGATCATTCTTTACAATATCAACCTGATATTCTGAACTTCCAGTGATCACAAGATCATCTACATACACAACAAGAATGACTATTTCTTTACCAACCTTCTTTATATACAAATTGGAATCTGAGGGGATACGAGTGAACCCATGCTACAAAAGGTGATCATTGATCTTGATATACCATGCCCTTGGAGCTTGTTTCAGTCCATACAATGATTTGATGAGATGGCATACCTTACTAGAATGCTCTTCATCAAAAAATCCTTAAGGTTGAGTCATGTATACTTCTTCTTTCATATCACCATTTAGGAAAGCACTCTTAACGTCCATCTGTTGAAGTGTCCATCCTTTCTGTGGTGCAAGTGCACAAACTATTCTGATGGTCTTCATCTTCGCAATGGGTGAAAAGGTTTCTTCATAGTCAATGCCCTCTTTCTGAGCATATCCATTCGCTACAAGTCGTGCTTTACGTTTGTCAATGGATCCATCTGCCTTATATTTTGTCTTGAAAACCCATTTGCATCCTATGGGTTTCTTTCCTATAGGAAAATTGACAAGTTCCCATGTCTGATTTTTCTTGAGTAAGTCAATTTCTATATCCATGGCTTCCTTCCACTAAGGTTGACTGAGTGCTTCACGAACATTGTCTGGCTCGGAGCTATTAATCAGTGAACTCATGAGTGTAAAGTTTACCTCATTTCTTGTTTTACTCCTTGTTTTGATTCTGGATGATGTATTTGGGAGTTGTTGCAAATGTGAGTCCTTGATGGTGCTTTGTACCCACTTCAGATGAGAACTGGACTATTTTTTAGAAGAACTGTGTCTTTTTAATGTGGGCTGATGTGGAGTCACATTCTCCAGTTCTCCAAGGTCAAAAAATAGCTCTCCAAGTAGCATTTCTTTCCTCTGAGTAGTCTCCTTTGGCTCATCATTTGATTTGGAGACTAGTGGGTGAGAGGTGGTCGGAAGTGGATCTTCTGTTGATACTATTGAGTCAAAGGATGACTCCTCACAAACCACATCACGACTCTCATATATTTTCTTTGTCTCAGGATCCATGAAATGATACACATTTGAGGTAGTGTTGTAGCCAAGAAGGATACACAGGAGTTTCTTTGGCTCTATCTTCTTTCTCTTCTGAGCTGGGACATGCATGTATGTTGTGCAACCAAATACTCGCAAATGAGAAATTGATGGCTTTCTACCACTCCATACCTCTTCTGGCATTTTATTTTGTAGAATATTTGTTGGTGCACTGTTGAGAAGATATACAGCTGTTTGTATTGCTTCATCCCAATAGCATTCTTCTAGCTTTGCAATTGTTAGCATGCAGCGAGCCATCTCCATAACTTTGTGATTGTGATGCTCAACAATGCCATTTTGCTGGGGTGTGTAGGGAGCATTCAGGTTCTTCTTTATGCCTTGTTGGTTCAGTAAGGCCAAGAACTTCTTTGATGTAAATTTCCCCCCTCGATCTGAGTGAAGTAGAAGAAGTGGTTTCACAACACGATGATAGAAATTCTGGAAATGTTGAAGAGCCTCACTTTTCTTCTTCAGGAAAAACACGCACATCTTGCGAGAGTGGTCATCCACAAACAGTTTGAAGTACTTGTAACCTGAAAAATGAAGTAGGCAGCGGGCCGTTCAGATTGGTATGAACTACCTCAAGATGCTTCTTGGCATGGAAGGTGCTCACCTGAAACAGATCTCTGTGTTGTTTTCCTGCAAGACAGCCAGGGAAAATAGGAAAGGAACTGGACAATTTGGGTAGTCCATGGACCATTTCTTTTGAACTCATATGATGTAATGAACTAGCCGACAAGTGTCCATATCTAAAATGCCATATGGTAGTTGATTCTATCGTAGAAGAAGATAAAGCTACTGCAGAAGATGAAATAGTATCTAAAGTAAATAAATTATCTTTTACAAATGCTCTAGCAAGAACCGTACCTTGTCTGGAGATTAAGCATGATTTAATGCCATTTTGAACAAGAAATTATACCTTAAGGTGATTATTCAATAACTGAGTAACTGACAAGAGGTAACATATAATACCTTTATAAGTGTACATTTTTGTGGTCCCAGAGAAATGGTGACATTTCCTATTCCTTCTGCAACGTACTCTTTGTCATCCGCTATCCGAACTCAATCTCTGGTTGGTTGCTCATGTAGTGAATCAAACAGCTTCTTGTCACCTGACATATGCTTTCTTGCACCAAATTCTATCAACCAGACTTTCTTCGAGGGCTAAGAAGTTTGAGAGATGAGTACAAGGTTCTTACCACAATGGTCTCCTTCTGATGTCTCCTCATCAAATTCATCATCTTCTTGGGCTGCGAGATGTCCCTTCTATTTTCTCTAGTGGGGACGTCGTTTGGACTTTTGAAAATCTTCGCTCCCTGATGTGCTTGTTTGACTTGAAGACCCTTGTTTCAAGCTATTGTACCAGAAGTGATCAGTGTCGTGAGTGTTGGTTCTATAAATGTGACACCACATCTTTGACTTTTGATCTTTTTGTTGTTGTTTTGGTTGCGCTTGATTAGACTTCTCTGGGGACCCTTTCAATTCTTCTGGTCACAGTATGGATTTGAGAACAAGGCTTTATCCTAAGACTCCTCTAGAGATGAAGTGATGGCCTCTTCCTGCTGCAGCAAATGCACAAGTTCTTTAAATGTCACTGTTTGTTTAGATACATTCAACGTCTTAAAAAACACTCAAAATTGAGAAGGGAGTACTCTCAAGGTGATTGGCACGAGAAGTTTGTCATCCACCATTTCACTGAGCACTAATAACTCTAATCACAGCGTAACCATGCGACATAAGAACTCCTCCACTTTCTCATCTGACCCCATAGAGAGGGTGTGCAGCTTTGACTGAAGATGAAGGATCTTAGTCTGATTTTTGGCTTGATAAATTGTTGCCAGCTTGTCCCATGCCTCCTTTGGTTTCTCCGCATTCCGAGCATTATCATCGTCAAGGCTTTTGCACTAGCCATCTCATATTTTACTAATTCGTTAGGATTAGGGGGAATGGGAACCGATCCGGTCACGATGCCCCATAATCC
Source organism: Taxus chinensis (assembly GCA_019776745.2). Lineage (NCBI taxonomy): Eukaryota > Viridiplantae > Streptophyta > Pinopsida > Cupressales > Taxaceae > Taxus > Taxus chinensis. The sequence continues at coordinate 642,037,104 of CM034150.1, read as the reverse complement.
TTCAAACTAAAGGATTGTCTACATCTTGGTTTTCCAGGATGCAAAATTAGGCCCTTTGAGCAACTGAGCATTAGAAAGAAGCAACTTCGAAGTAGAAATTGTAATAAAAAAAATTATTTATTTATTTCAAGAGTTATTACAACTTTGACTCACTGATGTGAATTACTGGCTCGTAGATGCTCCCAATATTCACATGTTGTGAGATGGTGACGTTTTGTGGGGTTTTCTTCTTCGTCGTCACATTCAATGTCGTATCCAGATTCTAATTCTTCCTAAACTTGCTTTGTGTTGTGAAATAAGAGATAAAATATTCAAAATAATCCCTTACAGAATCGCAACAGTAGAAACTAATATGCAGAAAATATTACAGATCTCAAATAAAAGTGCAGAATAAATAACACAACATAGAGAGACAAGATTTAACGTTGTTCACCCAATTTGGGCTACGTCCACCAAGAATCACTTGCTCAAATTTTATTACAAGCCTCCACTCTCTCAATACAATACCCAGATCCGTTTGGAGCTATGCTCAACAAACTCTACAGGATTCACACCCGAATTCAAAGCACATCTGCAATGCATTTGCTTGTATATGTATCATATGCATAAGACCATATAAATAGACAATTGCTTAAGTAGTTTGATACAAATGGGTATCAAAACCATGGGCAAAAACTATGGGTATCAAAATCATGGGCAAAAAACCATGGGTATCAAAAAAATGGGTGCCAAAAAACCATGGGCCCAAAAATAGCCCATAACGGTTACCCATTACCCAATGGTTAATAAACCACCCATGAAAATTTAATTTAGGGGCTTTGCCCTAGAACCCCATTGACCCGCTCACCAGCAAGTGGGACAGCCGTAAAAATACCCGAGTGTAACACATAGAAGGTGTACAACACTCTAACATGAAAATAAGCTCCACAAAAATAACAATCTCCCACTTGGAGACTGATTTCCACTAAGCAAGCTTCTCAATCCTTCACTATCATCCGCAAAGGCCAACCAATGCTGAACATAGCTTTAGTTTATCCCTTGTGACCACCTTGGTCATCATGTCTGTAGGAGTCTGACTGGTATGAATCTTCTCCAATTTCAACTTATCTTTCTCCAAAGTTGTTCTGATGAAGTGATATCTCAACTATATATGCTTTTTCCTGGAGTGGGAAGCAGAGTTCTTAGCTAGGTGTATGGCACTCTAACTATCACTATGCAGCTTACATTCCTCCTACTTATGCCCCAACTCCTCAAGCAATTGTTGTAACCAAATCATCTCTTTTCTTGCCTCTGTGGCAGCAACATTCTCAGCCTCCGTGGTTTACAAAGCCACCAGCTTCTGTAGTCGTGAAATCTAGCTTACTATTGTCCCACCTACAGTGTAAATATAACCTGTCGTGCTCCTCCTGCTGTCTACATCTCTAGCCATGTCTGAATCTACATAACCACGCAAAGTGGTGTCTTATACATTATAGCATAAAATTTTCCCCATAGTCCCTCTCAAAAACCGAAGGATCCACTTTATTGTTTGCCAATGCTCTTTACCTGGATCACTCATAAATCTACTCACAGCTCCTACTACATGGGAAATATCAGGCCTAGTGCATACGATAGCATACATTAAACTACCAACCACTGATCAGTAAGGTACCTTGGACATATGGTTTCTTTCATGCTTTGTCTTGGGACACTGCTCCTTTGATAACTTAAAATGGCCTACCAAAGGAGTCTCAACCAGTTTAATATCCTACATGTTAAACCTATCCAATACCTTCTTAATGTAATCTTCCTGAGATAGAGTTGGCTTCTATTCCTTCCTATCCCAAGCTATCCTCATACCAAGGATTTTTCTGGCAGCCCCCAAATCCTTCATATCAAAGGATTCACTTTGTTGTTTCTTGAGTACTTTTATTTCCTACATGTTTTTACCTACAACCAGCATGTCATCAACATACAAACACAGGATAATATAACTTTCATCCTCAAATTTCTTTGTATACACGTAATAGTCAGAATGACATCTGATATAACCTTGCTCCATCATGAAGCTATCAAACTTCTTATAACATTGACGTGGATCTTGTTTCAAGCCATACAAGCTCTTATTCAGTTTGCACACCATTTCCACTTTACCTTTGACTTCGTATCCTTCTGGTTGCTACATATATAGCTTCTCCTCCAAATCAACATGGAGAAATGCATTCTTTACATCTAACTGTTCTAAGTGCAAGTCTTCTGCTACCACTATTCCAAGAATAGTTCTAATAGAAGTCATTTTTACTACAGGAGAAAATATCTCATCAAAATTTGTACCTTGTTTTTGTGCAATCCCCTTGAAAACCAACTAGGCCTTATATCTTTTCTTTCCTCCTTCTTCATCTTTAACTTTGTACACCCACTTGTTCTGCAATGCTCTTTTCCCTTCCAGTAGCTTTACCAAATCCCAAGTCTGGTTCTCCATGAGAGACTTATTATCCTCATCCATGGCTTGCTCCCACTTCTTCTTAACATCTACCTGCATTGCTTCATCAAAGCTCTCTGGCTCTCCACTATCAGTGACTAATAAATAATAAAGAGAAGGAGAAAAATGTTCAAGTTCTTTTCTCACCCTAGAAAACTCCTCACTGTAGGAGTTTGGGGTTCCTGTTGAGTAGGTTCCTGAACTGATTCATGGGTCATTGTCCCATCTAGAAGATCCTCTACCACTGCATATTCTTTCTTGGATTCTTCCCTGTTTTCCTGCAACTATTGCTTATACATGAATTTCTCATTAAAGACCACATCCCTAGACTGAATGATTTTTTTGTCCTTAATACTCCAACATTTAAATCCAAAGTCATCACCACCATAACCAATAAAAGTACACTTTTCTGATTTAACCTCTAGCTTGGTCCTATCATCCTTGTCAATATGAACAAACACCTCACATCCAAAGACTCTAAGAAATGAGTAATCGACTTTCTTACCGTACTAAGCCTCCTCATATATGCCTCCATCTAAGGCACTTGAGGGTCCTCTGTTTATTAAGTACATAGTTGTGCTCACTGCTTCTACCCAAAAATAAAGAGGTAGTCTTGCATGTATCCTCATGCTCCTAGCATGTTCCATTATTGTTTTGTTCATCCTTTCTGACACGCCATTCTGCTGCAGGGTTCCTGGAACCATCTTTTTCCTACAGATTCCATTCTTAGAACAATAATCATCAAATTCATTGTTGTAATACTCCCCTCCATTATCTGACTTGAGACATTTTAACTTAAGACCTATTTCATTCTCTACCAAGGCTTTCCATTTAACAAAAGTATCAAATACATCAGATTTGTTTTTAATACAATAAACCCAAACTTTCCTTGTTGCATCATCAATAAAAGTAACATAATAACTTGAACCCCCAAGAGATGATACTTGAGCTGGTCCCCCACACATCAGAATGTACCAGCTCTAAATTACTCTCTTTCTTCATAGGTCAAACCTTGAGAAACCTTACTCACTTATGTTTCCCATATATGGAGTTCTCACAGAAATCCAAACTTGTTTCTGTATATCCAGGAAAATTCTTCTTTATGATTTCCATGCCGTTATGGCTCATATGACCTAGCCTAGAGTGCCATAATGTTGTATCTGCATCTGAAGCCACAAGATTACAATCATTAGTACTATCAATGGTTAAATACAAGGTTCCAACCTTCTTACCTCTTGCCACCATAAGATCATCCTTGGTAACCTTCCAAGAGTCTGCTATAAATATCACAGTACAACCATCACTTCCCAACTGCCCTACCGATATCAAATTTCTCCTTAATGTAGGCACATGTCTGACATCCTTCAATAGCCATGTATTCCCATTCTGCATCTTAACCTGAACAGGACCTTTTCTAACTTTACTGCAAGGCTCATCATCACCAAGAAAAACATGCCCAAAATCCCCTTGAACATAATCAACAAAATAATTCCTATGTAGAGTAGCATGAAAAGAAGCCCCTGAATCTAAAACATGAGATTTAGTAATATTATGCAAACAAAGAATCAAAGCATCTTGGCATACATTACCCGATGCCACATTTACCTCATTGTTTTCTTCCTATTGTTTCTTCTTATCCCGAAGCTCCCAACAGTCCTTCTTTTCATGCCCATACTTTCCACAGTTCCAACATAAAATCTTACTCTTGGATTTTGACCTTGCCTGATCTTTTGATTTTCCACAGTTTCCTCTATTCTTCTGTCTCCCTCTATTTTCCACTATCAAAGAATTCCCTGAAGTAGAAGATTCCCTAGAGATTTTTCTTCGCATTTCCTCTCTTAGAATCACCCCTACAACATCCTCAAACTTCAACTTTGAGTCAGCTGGAACCGAGTTGCTTACCGCCATTACCAGGCTATTCCAACTTTTAGGTAAAGAGCACAAAATTAATAAATCCCTAACTTCTTCATCAAGTTCTATTGTAACCAAAGCTAGCATATTCACAACTGTATTAAAATCATTTAAATGATCTGCTACTGAACTATTCTTAGACATCTTCATATTAAACAACTTTTCCATTAAAAATATCTTGTTAGAGGCAGAGGATTTTTCATACAACTTCCCTAATGCATCCATTATATATTTTGTATTCTTTTCCTTTGAAACATTAAATAATACTGAAGATGCAAGACACAGCCAAATTGTTCCAAGTGTCTTCCGATCCAATAAATCCCATTCCGCATTTGTCATACTTGAGGATTTGTTCACCTTCTCAGACAGTAGAGTATAAAGATCCTTCTGATAAAGGTAATCTTCCATCTGCATCTTCCAAAGACTGAAATTCTTCCCGTTGAATTCATCAACCCTAGATCTTCCATCATCTGCTACAACTCCCACTCAAGATAAAACTTTCCCTGTGATTCAACACTTCAGCAAACCAAAACTAGCCTCTGATACCAATTGTTATGAAATAAGAGATAAAATATGCAGAATAATCCCTTACAGAATAGCAACGGTAGAAAATAATATGTAGAAAATATTACAGATCTCTAATAAAAGTGCAGAATAAATAACACAACATAGAGAGACAAGATTTTATGTGGTTCACCCAATTTAGGCTACGTCCACTAAGAATCACTTGCTCAGATTTTATTACAAGCCTCCACTCTCTCAATACAATACCCAGATCCGTTTAGAGCTATGCTCAACAAACTCTATAGAATTCACACCCGAATTCAAAGCACATCTATAATGCATTTGCTTGTATATGTATCATATGTATAAGACCATATAAATAAACAATTGCTTAAGCAGTTTGATACAAAACCATGGGTATCAAAACTATGGGAAAAAACCGTGGGTATTAAAACCATGGGAAAAAAACTATGGGTATCAAAAAAATGGGTACCGAAAAACCATGGGCCCAAAAATAGCCCATAACGGTTACCCATTACCCATGGGTTAATAAACCACCCATGAAAATTTACTTCGGGGGCTTCGCCCCCGAACCCCCTTGATCCGCTCACCGACGAGCAGGACCGCCGTAAAAATACTCAAGTGTAACACATAGAAGGTGTACCACACTCTAACATGAAAATAGGCTCCACAAACATAACACTTTTCTTGGCAGCTGACATCGAAAAGGAAATATTCAAGAAGTCCTTCTCAAACTAGCTTGTCGGAGGCTATATTGACGGTGTTCCGAAGCTCATTGAGCATTGCAAAGTAGAACCCAAAGCTCTCAAGAGCTTCTTCACGGTGTTCTCTATCTTGTGAGTTGATGTTCTGACTTTTGGCAGTGGAAAAAGTGTTATTAACGCTCTCAATTGAGTTTTCTACACTCGACATCCAACAAAGTGTTGTAGAAACTCCACATTGCTTTGGTAGAGTATCTCTTCACGTAGTACTCCACCATGCACCAACAGTAACTCTAACTTTCTACTGAAGACTTCACCACTTATTTCTTCTTCTTTTTTTTCATGCACAGGCTTCAAGAATAAACTCCATAAATCTTTCACATAGCCTCAATTTTTTTTAATTTATTATTTGCTTTGCTGACTACACATGGAATTAATCTCTACATAGGTATCTAAGCAGGTCTTATTTTTCACGCACCAGTTGCTTCTTTATCTCCATGCAGGTTGAAGAAGTACTTTTCCATGTAGGTGTTCCTTTTCTTCTTTCCATGTAGGTGTTCCAGCAAGGAAGAAATCAGATTCACTCCTCCCACAGAGCTTTACATGTAGCCAAAAAGAGAAAATAGAACAACAACAAAAATAAGAAAGAATACAGACCACAATTTCCACATTCTAGCAGTTACAAACTTCTACACAGCTTCTCCATGTGGCTTCTGTCCTCTCCAATCCGTCCACCACGTAGCAGCAACAAGTGAATTCTTCCACACGGATCCACTAAAGACAAAAGACCAATGTACTTTCTATGTAGAAATTGATTGGAGATGGCAGCATCAAAGAATTCTTTCTTTAGCACAGGAAAATGGGAATTTTCTTCTCTTCACGCATCTACACACACAGAGGTCAGCGAATTTGAATGCTCTGATACCAAAATGTGAGGCAAAAATAGAGGAGAGAGAATAGAGATTGATATCTCTTATTATTCTATTCAACAATGAACCCACGTACATTATTTATAGGTACGGGAATAAACAAGACTCCCCTAAATGGATGGAGAAGTTACAAATAAGAAGGAGAGAATAATGGAATAGATAGAACAACTAGTCTAATAATAAAAAATAAGTACGTAGACTATGCTAACAGTTCTTTAAAAATTTCTTCAGTGTTTTAGTTTAGTTTTGGGATCAATCTGATCTCATTAAGTCCAAATGAATATTTCATTTATCTCTTATAAATTTGCATGGTTGTTTTGGATATTTGATAAAAAGGAATTTGTGAAGTATACAATGAAGTATAAATGAGGTTTGTACACTTCAAGAAAAGAGATTAAACTACCTCTTTTGTCATGCAATAAAAACATTGAATTTAATCCATGCTAGTTTTAAATAGTTTTCTTTCCTTCAATCCAATGATAGAGACAAGAATGCAAATTCTATATTTATTTATTTATTCTAAATTTAAACATTTCGAATGAGATAGAGCGGTGCAATATTTCTTCATACGTGCTTCCTTTTCACTATTACAACAAAGATTTCCTACTGTATATCAAACAAAAATTTCTAATGGAAATAATATCATATGAAAAAGGTAAAACACTTCTATTACTTCAAAGGAAACTCTTACAACTTATTTCCCATTTATTTTTGAAATACAACATACCAAATGCATATCTTTCTTTTCTATTCACGGAACTGAATACTAGATATATCCTTCCAAAATCAATTACAACTTTCATAGCTAAAGCAGTGTAGTCTTTCCAACACAATAATATACAGGATCATCTAGTCCAAGTGGGAAGGGTTACAATAAGAATAATCTCAACAAGGACTATCAAAATTGTCTTTTTCCTCTGCTCCAATACAGCAATGTGAAGATCCTCCATTTTCCAGTTTGATCACAACAAAAGCAGGGAGAAAGGCAACTCTCTCCACCCAACCAATACATCCAATGAAAAGGAGAAGCCATCCTTTTTCATTGGCCCCTGAGCCCCAACCACAATGCAATAAGAAATGTGTTTCAACTCATGGCAACAATAGGCTTCCACAACACACATACAAATTAATATTTAAAACATAGTCTAGAAAAAAACTGCAATTTACAACCACAGATAAAAGACAACAAATAACACTCAGGCTTCCTCATGCAAGCCAAAGGAGCAAGAAACTATGGAGGATGTTGCTTATGCCTCCCAAGGGGAAATGGGTATCACCACCTGAGAACAAACTGCTAAAATATATCATTTCGAAACCCTGACATGCCCTTATGCCTCCCCTAAGTACCCCTTATTCATCCCATTTCCTTATGCCTCCTCAATCTCTTATGGCACCCCATAACGAGTAAAGAAATGCAAGCTATTTCTTTTGAAAGTTGGAACCTAAATCCCAACTCCCTCCCCACTTATACCTCCCCATAAGACTTATGTCTCCCCACAAGAATACCCAAATTCTTCACCTACACCTTTCCCAGGCCATCTACCCAGCCAGTCAACGAATAAAACAACATATTCACACACTCAACCATTCACATAAGCATAAAAATGAAAGACAAGCATAACAAGAGCCAAGCTCTTACCTTTCCATGATGGAGTTTTTCCAAGTTCAAAACAACAAGCTTTATTCCAATGCAAGCAATCCAAAATATCTTCCAAGCACAAGCATTCAAAAATCTTCAAACCCCTCCAAAGCAAGAGCTCTCAAACAGAAAAATAATTTTCCCAAAAAAGAAGCATTCCAAGGTGAAGTAACCTAAAACAAGAATGGGAGTTTGAATATATAGAAGAGGGAAGAGAAGAGGATGAGGTGGATACATGTAGGATGCCACATCACACATCCTCAACTCCAACAATAAAGTCAACTTCATTCTCCAAGGCATATTAAATAGGTGGGTGAATAATATGATAGAATACTTACACACTCCAAAACAAGCCCACATTCCAAAGGATTAAAATTAAAACATGTAAGAAAAGTACAATTAAAACTTACAACTTGACTTATACAAATGCATAATGAAAGTCTAAATTCAACTCTCCAACCATAGGTATGGTTTGTAAATAAATTGAAGAGGTATGAGACAAGTTTAAATTGTCTCACAAGCCTCCAAAATCAGCCTCCAAGGACAAATTCGAATTTCCAAGAAGGTGGAGTGTTTCATACTCTAAAATCAACTTACACATCACTTACACGTCTCTTACAAAACTTAAACCAAGACCAACAACTCTATTAATTACATCCTCATGGCATAATTTAATTTAAATAATGAAAAGGGAAAACATGTCACTTATAAAACACATACAACATTAACAAAAGACCAAATAAAGAAAAACATAAAGTCCCTTGGTCACATTCGACGGTGATTCCTCCCATGGGAATCCCTAACAAATCTAACACACAAACAAACACAAGTTTCCATGGTGACCTTGTTAAATTCATCTAGAATTCCAATGTGGTTGGTCTCCAATCCCCCAATGTTTGTTGTGATATTTTTAACCTTAAAAATACCAATACCTCCTTCATCCTCATGGCTGCATCAGAACATCCAAAATGAATATAAATATAATTCCAAAACCATATATACATATGAATCACAACATCATCAAGGCAAACAACAATATTATCTGTAGTTTTGTCAGCAACTATATGATCATCAAATTAATTCCACTTTCTAGGTCTACTCAAAATATCCAAATATCACATGTTCAACTCACATCTACAATATAACCATGTCAAACAGTATATCAACATCGATATATAAAAAGTTTCCAATAATCATCATACACCATATATGAATCAAAGTCCACAATAAACCATGATCTAACATATAGCATCATACTAAATCAAACTATAACAATGTCCATAATATAGTCAGCAGTATCAAGATCAATATCACAAGGTGTTGAAGGGAAGTGGGCACTATAGATTGTCTGCCACATTTTCTACCACTTCAAAATTCACCATGTTCTTTATCACCATGAAATTCACCACTACATTCCTCAACATTCCTAGTTGTTGTCTTGATGAACCATCTACCAATTCAATAAATTATCTCAAGGGTTCTAATGTAAGCCTCCCAAGAATCTCCCATGTGGTCTTGGACATCATAATAACATCTGTGCGATGATCAAGTAACACTTTTGTAATGGTGGTATCAAAGATATATCTACATCTAAATAAATATCAGATTTATGCCCTGTTCTTTGAGTACGAAAAATGTTCTTTGTTTTTCGACTAGGCCCTCTTTCAATTATGTGGACATGAACATTCCTTTCTTCCTTGTTCCAATACTTGGTGAATTTCTTTAATTTTTCTACCACCCATGAAGGATTGTCAATTTAACTAATTATTTTAATGTAAGAATCTCTTCTTCAATAAAACCATTTTTCTCTCTTTCTTCTATTGCTTGTAATTCTTTTACAATTTCCTTACTCTTTTCAACTTATCTAAAATGTAACTCTGGTTTAATTTCCTTAAAATTCCACTCTTCTTCATGAGATGAATGTTTTTCTTGGGGTAATCTTATTATCTTTTTTGTTTTAGGAACTTCCTCATTCTTGGTGGCACTTCTAGTTATAACTGCCACTCTATATCGAGGATCTTCAGTACCTTTCCCTACACTCATTTATTTTTTTCTCATATATCTCTCCTTCACCTCTTATTTATTTTCCTCTTCTATAGGTATACTTCATAAGGTAGAAACCCTAATGGATTTATATTTGGATATAATTTCTTCATCCCAAGGGATTCTAGTAATATGCTACACTTTTCTCTAAGAATCTACTCCTAACGCTTATGATATAGTTTGTTCCACTTCTATAGAATTGGGTGACTTTGGGAAAATTAAATACACCGTATCCTTTTTCATGGAAAACATCGTAGGGATCTCATTCTGTATAATTTAGTGTAAGGTGACCATCTTGTCCACATTTATAAATTTTATGGGTCTTCTCTCCTGATACCCACCTCCTTGGTTATCTCTATAACCCCCATAGTATCCATAATTATTCTAACCCTGATATCCTCTACTTCCTTGATAGTTATCATATCCACCTTGATATTTACCTCAATATCCTCCTCTGAAACCTCCTCTGTATCCTCCTCGGTACCTTCCATGGAATCCTCCATCATTGTAACCTTGATAATTTGGGTTAGAGTTATTTCCTTGATATCCACCTCCAAACTTAGGTTGGCCACCGTGTGTATTTGATATTGTGGTATACTTATCATTTGTTGTGAAGGTGGTGTATTTTTTGGTAGTAGATGTGGTTGAGTAGGTGAAGGGTTAGGAGTTGTAATCTATCTTATATACATTGCTCTTCTTGGTAGCATAATATTTTAAGTCATCCAATACATCAACCCCAGGGAAAGTATGGTGATAGTGATTATACGAATCACACGTAGTACAATACATCAATTGATTTGTAGGTAGTGCTACCTCAAGTAAAGGACAAGTGTCCTAAGTGTGCTAGTCCCAAATTATGCAAATACCACACCATGTCCTATCTGATGGAGATATATTGCTAGATGATGATTTTTGTGAAGAATTTACCCTCACCACAGCTACTTTTTTTGCATTTTCAAAGTATGGGAATTAAATTCTACTATGGAATTCAGTTTAAATAGATTTTACACCATATATTTGGCCTCGAGTTACTCTTAGGAGGTGAACTACTCCTCAATTCTGTAAGTCCTGTGAATTTCCCATTGTAATTTTAATTTAGCAAGTTCTAACTACACCCTCTCTAATTCAATTTTAATTGAAGTTTATCCTTCTCTTCTCCATGGTTGAGATTCAATTTTGATTTCCATTTCAATTTCTTCTGATAATGATTTAAACTCATGTGAATCTAATGTTTCCTTGAGATAAGGAAATATCCCTAAGGTGAACCACTCAATTCTATATTTATCTGTCAGGGGATCTTCCAATTTTTTGGCAACAATTATTAACCTTTAACTGAATGCCTTCACCGATTCTCCTTCTCTTTGTATAAGATCTCTCATCTTTCTTACTTCTTCATATGGTGATTTGGGAAAATGAAAATCCTTCTTGAATTCTTTCTCAATATAAGCCCATGGTTTTGTTCCTTGAGAAATAATCTTCATGTACCAATGCATTGCATCATCCCTTAATGAACATGCAAAAATATTGTATCTCAGAAGCCTCGTTTGTGGTATTATTTATCTTCCAGTAGGCTTCCAAGAGGAAATACGTGTTCTAATGCATCATTAGAGTCCTTGTTAAAAATTGGCATCTTGATCTTATGGTCCATTGTTGATCATGTATTTGTTCTAGGATAAACAATAGGTTGTTTTTTTAACTTGCTTTACTTTCTATGTGTTATTATTAACTACTTTTGAATTTATCTTTCTTCCTATATCTCTACTTAACTCAATATCAAAATAAATTTCATCTAGTAATTCTTGGAATTCTCTCACCATTTCTTTTCTTCATTGACTCTCTTCTCACAGTATTTGATATCTTTCCTCCAAACTCTTTCCTTTTTCTAGATTCTCAACCAGCATGTTAAGTGACACATGGAATGGCTTACACTCTGGGGGGTCATCTCCTGTGGGCTCGTGTGATGGTTGGGGGTGCATATTTATTTGGTGACTTTTCATAACTAATATTTTCCATAACTACCTTTTTATCTTTCTTATTTCTTAATCTATAACTATCTTCTAATCCTTCATCACTCCTCTTCTTATTTTTTTCTTCCTCTTTGCCTTGGTTATCCTCTTTATCTATTTTCTCAATTTTCTCTTCTCTGATTCATTCTTCTTCTCATATGTCTATACTTTTCTCCTCTTTATTTTCCTCATTTACTATATTTATCTTTCCACTGAGTTCCTCAATTAACTCCTTCATTCCAATAACTTCTTCTTATTATTTTGATTTTTCCTTTATCATTAGCGGTGTTCTCAACTCTTCTTCACTCCATCCTTCAACTTATAGTACTATTTTAAAGGTTGGCTCCAACCCTCCTACTAAATGTTGTAGATATCTCATTATGGTTTCTTTTCTTATTAGTGATTGTTGAGAAAGAATTTCTAAAGTATATATGGGATTTATTTGAGTAATAAACCCTTGTTGGTCTTTGCTAGATGTAAGTATTATAAAAATACTTGATGCATCTTCCTCAATTTTCAGGTGAGCCAATTACTGGCCTCCACTTGAAGTGGGTGAATCTTCTACCTTCTCTAGTTTATTTTTTGCTTTCTTAACTTTATTTAACTTTATCCTTCCTCTCTTTCATCTTCTTTTCTCTTTCCCCCCTCTCCAATATTTGTTTCTCTATCTTCTTCTCTAACTCGATCTTTCCTACGCGTCTAACCTTCTCTTTCCTAAATCCTCCTCATTTAGTTACTCTTTTTAACTTAACTTTCCTTGATTTATCCTAATCTCATCTTAGCCAACTATCTAATTCTTTTTTTTTTCTTTTTATTTTTCCCCATGTCATTCTATAATTGCCACCCCAACCAGTGACCCAAAATTTATGATAAGTCATGACTCTTGGATCATACCCCTTCACATAATCCATCCCACAATGCCTACCCCCCTAAAGGAACTTTTCTCTAATTAATCCCTTTTCTATCATTAATACTTTAATTAGGAATGGTACTAACTGAAGAAATTGACCATTGGCTCCACATAGAACTTCTTGTTTCTTATTATCGAAGTTGGTCCAACCTTGAATTTCCCACGTGATTATGAAACAATATGAGGTAGTCTCATACCAATAGTAGATCACTCTGGTCCATGACTCATCAAGATATTTTTCTGTTGTTAATTTTGCTAGTCCACTCAAAGGGTTGTCTTAAGTACATTGAAGTCTATTTTTTCCTTTTTGCATGTGCTAACAAACAATGCCACAACTGTTTAGGAAAATAAGACCATAAATATTCTCTAAAATCTTCAAATATTTCTTCTTCTTCACTTTATAATTTATTTTCCACCTTTTTTATTCTCCCTTCATGAATATATCAATATGCTTTTCCCACCAATTTTCAATTTCTAGTAATGCGGGCTTCTAATAACCTGGTGGTGAAATCTTTCCTAACATCTTCTTGATGAAATAAAATTGAGTCAAACACCAAATTTTGACATAAAACCCCGATAAGATTGTGAGCTTTAGGAAAAATTTATCTTTGATAAGGTTTTTCTCAGGAAATACACCACATATACTCTAAGAACAAAAATGTAAATAAAAGCACATAAAATATTTTTACTCCAAACTCCATTCTTTATTTATTCATCAATATTTATTACATCAATCGTCATTACATGCATGTTCTTCTCAATCTATCTTAACTCTAGTCTCATACATAGTCTCTCAAACTGACACTCTCACATAGATTTCTCATGTTGCACCCTATAGTTTTTTTTATTACAATAAATATACAAAATTGAATACATTCCAAAAGTCACTTATTTTGACTTGTGCCTCTGTCAACTTCTATCACGATCTGACTTGATTTGTCTTTGTTATGCGACATCTTGTTGGCTTCTGCGGCTTCTTTTAGTGTTATGCGGCTTTCTCCAATCTTTCTCACCTATCTCCTTATCTCATTGCTTTACTCAGTTTAACCCGATCTCCTTAGTTTATCTCATCTTATTCTTTTATCCCACAGTCATTTGTATCTCTTTGCAGCACCTTTATCTCTTTGCGGTTATCTCCTTAACTTCGTGGTTTATAAAAAAAGTTGATGAAGACTCCTATAAACAACGACATGAAAAATAAAGTGTTAGGTGAACTTAGAAAATATGGAATTTCATAGAGTTGGTTAATTCCTTACAACAAAACGTGTAGTTTGCTAATAAGAAACCATGATGGAAGGAAAAAGTGCCGAGAGACACTACGAGGCTAAAGCAAGCAAATTTGAATATGACTAAGGTTGGAAGTCGTAGAAAAAGGACTATGTATAGTTTTCTAGTGGTTCACTGGATATGTATTTGACATGCGTGTCCATTTAATAGTCCTTTCGGCTAATTAGTATTGTCTAGCACATCAAATACTCACATATGTCTATTGACTGCTTAACAATGAAGAACTAAGAGTGCCGTCTCATTTCTATGGTGAAAACCCTTTTGTTTGGGAAATGACAACAACTATAACTAGGTAGTTAAACCCTTCTCAGTATTGCTAAAAATGGTTTGTTTCATTGGATCTTGTACCAAAAAAAAGATATGATTTCCTTTAGTCCAACCCACATTCAATCAACCAATCTATGTTTCTCAAAATTATAATTGGTAGCAACATTGAAATGCTCTAGTACATTTCTTTATATTTGTAATATCAATAATAGTTCAACAAGCTTCTCTTCTCTACACACTCAAGGTCACCCACTCTCTTCTCAGTATTGCTAAAATGGTTTGTTTCACTGGAACTTATACCAACAATAAGATATGATTTTCTTTAGTCCAACCCACTTTCAATCAACCAATCTATGCTTCTCAAAATTATAACTGGTAGCAGCATTGAAATTCTCTAGTACATTTATTCATAATTGCAACATCACTAATAGTTCATCAAGTTTCTCTTCACGCTCAAGGTCACTCGCTCTAAT
Source organism: Taxus chinensis (assembly GCA_019776745.2). Taxonomy (NCBI): domain Eukaryota; kingdom Viridiplantae; phylum Streptophyta; class Pinopsida; order Cupressales; family Taxaceae; genus Taxus; species Taxus chinensis. Next base: position 642,021,952 of record CM034150.1, on the reverse strand, counting down.
CTTTTAAATACCAACCAAAACCCATTCACTAAAGCTTTGATACCATATCATACACGAAAATTAAATGCCTTATGTTTTTATTTCATCATTATTGACAAAAGACAATGGAATATTAAGGAAGGTTGAAGTTGTTTTTAGATGGACGTCATTGCATATAGATGGTCAATAATTGTTTACATGTGGTGATCATTAATAAATTAAATTTTCTAACAATTTCTAACAAGTATTTATAACATTTCTAATACAAAGCTCAAGATATAAAATAGAATAAAGATGGTTAGAGATAAAGAGTTAATAGAGAAAAGAAAAATAAGGTCTATTTAAAACAAGTGAATGAGCTAATAAAATAGAAATAATCGATAATCTAAAGAAATATAGTAAATATCAAGAAGAGTTTGTCGATTTTGTAAATTAATTAGATCAATAATAAAGGAATTATATTTAATACTTTTGATGTTAATTTCTTTTACTCTATAAAGAGGGAACAAGAATATATTGTTTTATTAAAATGTCACCAGGTACTCATCACAATAAATAAGTAATAAATATTTAAATGAGTCTGAACAACCTCATAATTTAAATAAAATCACGTTTTATGTTTGCAAAGATAAATTAGACACTCATTTTATATACTAGTTTCTTTCGTGTAATATCTTTTTCTATCCCATTCACCATTCCTAATCTCTAGAAACATTAATATCTAAATTTTAATGTCCCTATTGTGAAGTTGATCGACATTTGTTGCTTCATAATATCTAAATTTTAATTTCACTATTGTGGGGTTGATCAACACTTGTCCCTTCTAGACAATAATGATGTTTAAACAATAAACTCCTTAAAGACATTTATGTAAATGAAAACTTAGTAATTAAAATTGTAAGTCCTAAACATGTTTAACCGACTCTTCACGCATGCCCAAGAGTGAGGGATAATGCACAGTCTTAGGCATGGATTAAATTTAACAGGTGTATAAACCCTTTTTATGTGATTTTAGACGTAAAATACTTACAAATATTTTATAGAACCATCACATATGACTTGCATGTTGAAAATGCGACCGTCAATTTTTATATACATTTTTATGTAAATTATATTAGCATATATTAAACATAGAAAAGTAAATATGAAATAGTCATTTATAAATTTTATAAATAATGTATGAATAGCAATACGGTCACTTAAAATTTTTCTGACAGACATAGGTGGCCGTCAAATTTAATCAGTAATCTCGGGAACATGGAACTCTTCCATTTCAGAAAAACTAGTTTTCACAGTTGGCGGGCTTCTAATGTAGCCAAGGTGCAGGACATCAATCCTAATCGTTTTTGCGACGAAGTCCGAACACTGTGGACTGTAGCGGACGGGGAATTTAATGCACGAAAAATGTTAACACGCAGATGAATGGCGTGGGATCAAGCTTTAATGCACGAAAAAAAATTGGTTCTACGTTTTACTCCATGTTTCATTGAAATGATGAATCTCTAATTCAAGAAGGGTGCGATTTTTAATGAAAACGAAAAACAAGCCATTGTTTATTGGATTTTAAATACAATTTTATGATATTAATTTGAGCAATACATATGCAATTAAATTATAATATTACAAACCCATTAAGGCATTAGTTTAAATAAATATTTTATAATAATTTTGTATGGTTGTATAAATGTTATTGCAAGTTTATATTAACATGTGAACACGGAACAAAGAATATAGTATATTATTAACTCATAAAAAGACAACAAAAATATACTGTTTTATTCCCACTGCCACTGTTTATGCAAGGCTACTCAGGTCAATAAATGAGTAACAAATACGGAATGTGAAAACATAAGGAATAAAAGCTTTTATGGACATGAAAACTTTGTTTTTAATTTTTCAGTAACATGTTTAACCAACACCTCAGCCGTCCCCAACACTGAGGAATGCAGCCAAGATGTGTGCTATCAATCCTAATCTTGACATCTAAATTTGCGGAGAGAACAAATTGTCAGTATCCAATAGCATTGAAAAGAAAATCCCCTTCTAATTGAATTCTAGATCAATATATTTGAACTTGAGAGACATGGATGATTTGTAATCCCATCTCTACTTCCATACCGCGATAAAGAAATCGAACACTTACCTCTGACATTTTAGTTATGATTGGTATGTGTATTTTGTACACTTTCTCGAATTCAACTCTTGTATACTAAATATCAAAGCATAGGAAAACTATACATGCCCTCTACCACAATACCACATGTATGATGTTTATATATCCTTTACTTTTGGGGTTTTTTGAATTACATGATTCAAAAATTAAATGCTAATTACTCACCGCAACCAGAACTGCATTTAAATCTTCATTTTAACAATATAGTTAGCTTTAAAACAAATGTTAACAATCTTATCAAACTGCCAACAAATCATACATAGAGTGAATGATGTCAATTCTAAATCAAATCAACAACATAATTTATAAATAATACTGGACGCTGGCATCAAGCTATTGTCAAAGGCCACAAGTTTATTGCAAAAACCATAACCTTGGGTAACTAAAGGTATATTTTGGTATATTCTCATTTATATGTTCTACATCAAACCTTAAGCTACTGGTGTTTCCTTTAATATCATTCAATTCAAATAACATTCAATGCTAAAATAAAATATAAATTTGATGCAAATACATTCAATGTTTAAAATCTAAGAAATATTAAAGATCCTCATATTGCTTCTTATGTGATAGTGCTTGCTTTCTAATATATATTTTTATAGTTATTTATAAGAGAGTGAGATTAGTTTTCTATAGCGGTTCACTAGTCTCACGAGATAGGTATTTAGATGCCTTATTTGACATGCATGTTCATTTAGTAATCATATCGCTAATTAGTATTTTCTTGCACATCAAATGCTCACATATGTCAATTGAATGCTTAACAATGAATAACTTAGAGTAGCATCTCCTTTCTATGGTGCAAACTCTTTTGTTGGGAGCAACAACAACTATGTAGTTAAACCCTTCTCTGTATTGTTAAAAATGATTTGTTTCACTGGAACTTGTACCAATAAAAAGATATGATTTCCTTTAGTCCAACCCACATTCAATCAACCAATCTATGCTTCTCAAATTTATAATTGGTAGAAACATTAAAATACTCTAGTACATTTCTTTAGAGTTACAACATCAATAATAATTCAACAAGCTTCTCTTCTATGCACACTCAAGGACACCCCACTACAACAAATATGGCATTTTGCTACTATTTTTTAACAATAATTTTGTGGTTGCATGGTATTTAAAAAAATAAAATTGTGGCATTGGAATTATAGCTAATCCACATTTTGATAGGTTATTGTACTTTTTCCACAATTCATTATACGTTAATAGTCCACAATTTATAGATTTTATAGCTAATCTCCAATTTTTAAACTGTATATTGTCCACATTTCATAATGTTTGTAACATTTCTACGATTCTGGTATTGTAAGTATTCCACAATCTTCACAAAAATGTGGTTTTTCTATATATTCCATATTTGTAGAAATTTTACAATTTAAAATTTTGTAACTCTCATTAATGTTATATTGTGGCAATTTACAATTTATTTCTAGGATTATGGTTACCACTTAAAAATTGTAGGTGGAAGCTACAATTTGATTGCCACAATAATCAATTGTGAAATTATTTTTTCAGAAAATGTAGAAATGTTACTATTAACAACCCAATAATTCTTTATGTGGATTGTCAACATTTGGAACACACAAATATATTTGTATTATTAAATATGAATATTTTTCTAAGAATCAAATATTTTTCATTATTATATATTGTGAGATATATTATAAGAAAATAATTCAAATATAATTATTTAATAATCTAAATAATTTTTCCCTCTATGTATCCACTCATTGCTAATTTCAAATCAAGCTCTAAATATATAGTAAAATCATAAATAAAAATATTAAATAAACAAAAAAACAACTTAAAAAATATCATGCGGACAGAAAATATGTTCTACAATATGAAACAACCAAAGTGTTTCATTGTGGAAAACATTTAATAATTAATCTAAAAACTAATATATATTTTTGTAACTGATTTTCCCATTCAAAATTTGTAGTGTGGAGGATAGTAAAATAGAACATTTGATAAACCTAACTAGCTGTAATATAGTGTAGGAAAATTCAATTCCTCAATGATGAATTATTTTATTTACCCAATTAATTCCCTATCACTAGTATCACCACCATTCCCTACCGCTAATAGTACCACTACGAACCCTCATCACTGTCCACCATTCTTAGCTGAGCTTATGGTCTCCGGAACAAATTTTTTTTGAATGCATAAAAGAACGAATGGGTCATATCTTTTCAAGAAACTCCTAACTTTTGCTAACGAGACACGTCAAATATCATCACAAAGTATGGATCTATTTCACCAAAGTGCAACCATCATGTGTCTCTGACTAGTTGTTCCTTCTATACAAATTTCCTCCTCTCACAATGTTGCATTTCCATTTCCCTGCCATTTTGGTAAAAAATATTAAATTAAATAATAGTGATTTCCATTTTGCTAAAACTTCAATGTAACCACTACCATACTAATCTCATTCTCCTAGTAGAATGTGGAAAGAAGGCTTAACGGACTCACAAAACTTAAAATTAAAAAAAACTTCAATGAAAACAAGACATGAATTAAAACATAAAGATTTCATTAAAATATGTCACAGGGCGATGGAAATTCCTGGTAGAAGAGGAGACCATGTAGAAGAATTTACCCACTTCATTAAGTTAGACGCGGGATCAATCTCTGATAAAATTGAAATACACATTATTTTCATTGAATTACTTGAATAAATAATAATAAACCATACACATAATCTTGTAAAAGGTAAGTTAAATATTATTGTTTCTGCATAATCAAGGTAATTTAATGCCTGCAACCCTAAAAATTCAAAAAATAAATTCTTATAAAAAAATACAAAGCTAAATCATATCATTTATTCATAATAAAGTAATTTAGTTCTTACAGCTACTCAAAATCCATAAATCAATTCATCAATGCTGTAAATCCTCAAATTTTCAATTCTTTCTTAAATAATTTGAGAAATTATGATGACACTCATTTTAACTATCAATGCCTAAATATTGATGAAAAAAATTTTGTCGAATCATTCATATTTTTTCAAACTAATTACAATGTCCAAGCCATTGTAGTCGTCAATCTAATTTCCTTATCAAAGGTTGAAAATTCTTATATTTAATCTATTTCTAAGCCACACAATTATGCTTCGATTTCGGTTTTAGTTAAATTTACTATCACTTCCAACATGTAAATCTACCTATAATTGAGGAGACACTTAACTATATGATTTAATATATATTATTAATTAAAAGGGTCAACTACTTTATGAGAGTTATCGGTTCGTTGTTAATGCCTATAAAAATGGAATTTTTTTAATTTTATTATATATATATACACATATACGTACACATATACGTACATATATATATATATATATATATATATATATATATATATATATATATATATATATATATATATATGTATGTATGTATCTATATATATATATCTACTATATATATATATATATATCTATATATATCTATATATATATATGTATGTATGTATGTATATATGTATATGTGTGTATGTGTATGTGTATGTGTATGTACACACACACACACACACACCTGTGTGTGTGTTTGTACATACATACATACATACATAGATATACATACATGCATACATATATACATATAGATACATACATATACATATAAATATGTGTGTGTGTGTGTGTGTGTGTGTGTGTGTGTGTGTGTGTGTGTGTGTGTTACATACACACACACACACACACACACACACACACACACCACACACATATATACATACATACATACATACATATGTGTTACATGTGTGTGTGTGTAATATATATATATATATATATATTAGCTTGAGGAGAATTATAAACATTAACTCTAGAGTAAGTATACCAATAATAAATTGGTAAAATTGTATTGTATTATAAGGAAGATATTATATCAATTTATTAGATTAATTTGTATTTTCCCTACAATTGATATATTAAAGAAAAATTACTACTATTATTATATTTAAATGTAAAACATTTATTATATTTCAAAACCAAAAAAAAAAAAAATTATCAAAGAGTTTGCACAACATATTATCAATATAAAAATATTGTAAAATTAAAAAAATGTTAGTTGTAGAATAAAATATACCTCGAAATAATAAACAAAATTTCTAAAAAAATTGTTAAATTAATGTTAAACATCCAGAATATTTAGTGTTGTGTTTTAAACCTATAATAAATTGTAATAGTTGTTAATATATGTTAAAATATATAGTTTTGGAATCCTGATATTTTATTGTAATTTAATTTATTTTCTTTTAAGTCTTATTTAAATTTGTAAAAAAATATAAATGTTTGGTAAAATGAAAATTTTGAAGCATATAATATGGAATTTTAACACTATATGGAATCTTGTTAAAATTATGTGTGTGTGTGTGTGTGTGTGTGTGTGTGTGTGTGGTGGATAATTCTATTATTGATATTAAATGTTGATTTTCTATGAGGAAGGCTACAAGATGTCATATTTCTACAAATTATTATCACTAAAATAAAATTGTGGAGCTTCCACAATATCTATGAATTGAAAAATAAAAGTATCATAGACCATCCAAAAATATTCTACAATTTTCCCACATTGTAGAAAAATTGTGGTAAAAAGGACTTATTTATTGTAGTGGGCCCACTCTCTTCTCTTTCTTGCTAAAAATTGTTTGTTTCACTAGAAATTCTACCAACAATAAGTTTGATTTTTTTTAGTCCAACCCACTTTCAATCAACCAATCTATGCTTCTCAAAATTGACTAGTAGTAGTATTGAAATGCTCTAGTACATTTATTCAAAGTTGCAACATCATTAGTAGTTCAACAAGCTTCTCTTCACACTCAAGGTCACCCTCTAATCTTTTAAAGACCAACCAAAACCCATTCACTAAAGCTTTGATACCATATTAGACACGCAAAGATTATACAAGAAAATTAAATGCCTTAGTGTTTTTATTTTGTCATTATTGAAAAAAGACAATGGAATATTAACGAAGATCAAAGTTTTTTATAGATGGTCATTGCTTATAAATGGTCAATGATTGTTTACGGGTGGTGATCATTAAAAAAATAATTTTTCTAACAATTTCTAACAAGTATTTAAAACATTTCTAATATAAAGCTCGAGATAGAAAATAGAAGAAAGATGGTTAGAGATAAAGAGTTAATCGAGAGAAGAAAAATAAGGTCTATTTAAAACGAGTGAATGAGCTAATAAAGTAGAAACAATCGATAATCTAAATAAATGAAGTTAATATCAAGAAGCGCTGAGCGTATCTTGCCGGTGTGTTCCAAGCTCTTGCTGAGTCATCATTTCGACCTTCCGTTAGTCTTTCCACTTCCGTTAATGCAACAGTCATCTCCCAAAGTCCGTTTGGTTTTTAAGGGAGGCAGTTCTGTTTGTGTATTCGGGCAGACTGGCAGTGACTTTTTATCTCAGGTCATTTGTCCTGCTTGTCAGATTTTCCAGGTCCACTAGAATTTTAAAATTCAAACATCCCGCCTATTATATATTTTCAAAATTCCCCCCACCCCAAACCAATATTTTTGATCCTGTCCGACTTTCCATTATTCCTTCAGCTTCATTAACAGAACCTTGCATCTTGAACGGATGGCTACAGAGAGAACTGTGAATCTTCGCACGTGTGCTCACGTCCATGGGACACCCATAGCTGCTGCAAGCAGAAAGTGAAAAGAGGGTTGTGGTCGCCAGAGGAAGACGAAAAACTTGTAAATTACGCGAGCCACAACGGCCACGGCTGCTGGAGTGAAGTCATTTGTGTGAGATCATACTTAGAAATGGGTTCTTTAAATCATCTGAATGTATGCAGGTAGTCTCTGATGGAATAACTACCTCAGACCTGACATCAGGGATGGGAAATTCACTCCGAAGGAAGAAATGCTTATTATAAATTTGCACGGCATGGTTGGAAACAGGTTTGAGATTTTACATGGGTATACATTTCTCACTTTGTTAAATACATACATGATTTTATCATTATAATACATGGGTATATATATGAGCAATTTATGCAACACACATTGATTTACTATATTGTGTTGGCTGCAAGTGGGCACGCATAGCAACTCATTTTCCAGGTAGAACTCTTTTCCGGGTAGAACGGACAATGAAATCAAGAATTACTAGAACTCTTGAAGAAGAAGAAGCTCGCTAAATTTGATTTGAGCCTCGACCAATACAGAAATGTCACAGACCCACAAGAACCCATATATTCAAATTTGATGCAACAATACTGAGAACTAAATTTGATGCTCAAGTTGCTCGCAGACCATCCATATATTCTTTCCATGATCTCCGAGATATATTCTTACCATGATATCCATGTTGGCCTCTGCGAGGGGTGAAAGATTCCTCATACAACAAGGTGTGGTATTTTGAGAGGAAGTGCGCCCCCTACATTGGGCGCAAACATCAGCGTGGGCTCCTCCTATCTGATAGCCATGCCACTCATCATGGCTTGTGTTTTTTTAGAATGTTAACTACAAGCGTCTAGCTTGGGATAATGGGATTGACGTTAACCATTCGTTCGATCTTTACTTTTGTTCAATCTTTTGTTTTATTTTTTTTAGATACACATCTTGATCACTATATTTCTACTATAATCGAATTTTTTTAAAATGTGAAATTTCTAAATGTGTAATGTTATGATTTTTTTTGGGTGGGTTTACACTATTGAGCCTCACTAATTTATTAAATCTCACAAACTAGAACAAAAATGTTTACTATCAAGGTTTGAACATACATTAAATAAAAGTAATAATTTCTATGTAAATGGCAAGTTCTCAACTGAGTTAGATTATTCTTGATGAAATGAAGCCAATCTCTTATTTATGTACATGTGATTTTGATTCAACTTTTGGACGATTTTTGTAAATGGAAACATAAAATGAAAAGAAAATGGTTGGACGAGTCCATCCATTAAAATGGAGGGCCAATCAAATTCTAATGTTCAAAACTTATATAAGAGTATCATCCCATTCAATCATTGTCACCAATGTGTTGTTTCTATCATCCAATAAAATTTTCGAGAATGGAGTATAATATCTATTGTTTTAAAGAAATCTAGCCCATCTTGATCATGAATTTTATGGAAATTTATATTATATACAATTCCCCACCAAATCTATAAAATTTGACATTATATACACTGTAATATCCAAACTTTTATATACATTGTAATTCCTTGATGTTTAGTAAACCTAATATCTATAATCTCTTTGGTAAATGTTAACTTTTGGAATTTTGTGGATTAAAAGAGCCCAAGCCATTTCAGGGTCATCTGAGAATGCCATCCTCTACTAATTGGGAAGCCTTACACATTAAGGGGTGATTAGATAGTCTAAGCATGTTTGACATAGTTTTTAAACTTGATATCAAAAATTTAGGTAGTTCGAGAGGTTTTACACCATATTTTGTAGATGATAGAGATGATTTCCCTTAGCCCACTTTTGACATAACAGAAGTTGACCTACTTGTTGGCAATAAGCATAACTTATTGTGATTGGAAATGAAGAATTACTAGTTGAATTTTATCGACATCAAGCTATGTTGAAGATCTACGAGTTGCATTTTCTACAATATTGCACCTCGCCACATGAACATTTGCTGAATTTAACATTTACTTCTTGAGGTGGAGACCACAAATCTGTTTGTTAAAAACACTCATGGGGAGAAGAAAAAAATGCATTATTTCATCTTTCAAAATAAAATAATATATTTGGGACATGAGGATCTCCATGTAATTTAAATGAGCCTTTGCATTTCATAGAAAAAATAGCAAAAGTTACATGAAAGAGACCTATATTGGGTCACTTCCTTGTTGAAAAAATATTGTAAACAAGGTGCTCAAAATCAGAAACACTAGGTTGAACTATAAGGTTTTTCAACATACATTGGATATCTATGACAGGGGCCAGTTGGGCCAAGTCGCCAATAAGAATGATCAATAAGACTCTTCAATCTAAAACCCATTACCTAAAATTTCAAAAATATGATTTTTTAGATAGTTTCTTTAGTTGTAACATGAGAACACAACACGGATTTTGACACATCTTCATTGTCACATAATTTTTCCAAATGTAGCAAAAGCTTATTATAGAATTTGACATCTAGCGATAACATATTCGTTGATGGAAGGTTATCAAGACACATGTATAATTACAAAATTAAAAGCAATCTTCAAAGTTCATTTGCAAGAATTAAAACGTATCTTTGACATCACATAAATTTGATAAATTGGTGTAGAAAGAAGTGGAAACATTTCAGGGAATTTGACATGAGACAATGAAAAATCTGATGACGTAAGATTTCTGAATTTATCACATGCATTAAATTTCTAAGGAAGAATCTCACACATGGATTGATGTGTGCAAAAAAAAATTGGATTCAAAATGGATATAATAGATGAATTTAGGGGAGATGGTAAGCCTAATTGAAAGCTATCAATAACTCAAATCCCTCCACCATCTATTGAAGACCACATACATAACCCTTAAGACAATACTTGAACAAGTAAACATATTAACAAGAGATAAATTCAAAAACGCATAAAACAAAATAATTTTGTGTGTGTGTGTGTGTGTGTGTGTGTGTGTGTGTGTGTGTGCGTGCGTGCGTGCGTGCGTGCGTGCGTGCGTGCGTGCGTGCGTGCGTGCGTGCGTGCGTGCGTGCGTGTGTGTGTGTGTGAGAGACAAGAGATAAATTCAAAAACGCATAAAACAAAATATTTGTGTGTGTGTGTGTGTGTGTGAGTGTGACAAGAGATAAATTCAAAAACGCATAAAACAAAATATTTGTGTGTGTGTGTGTGTGTGTGTGTGTGGTGTGTGTGTGTGTGTGTGTGTGTGTGTGTGTGTGTGTGTGTGTGTGTGTGTGTGTGTGTGTGTGTGTGAGAGAGTGTGACAAGAGATAAATTCAAAAACGCATAAAACAAAATTTTGTGTTGTGTGTGTGTGTGTGTGTGTGTGTGTGTGTGTGGTGTGTGTGTGTTGTGTGTGTGTGTGGTGTGTGTGTGTGTGTGTGTGTGTGTGTGTGTGTGTGTGTGTGGTGTGTGTGTGTGTGGTGTGTGTGTGTGTGTGTGTGTGTGTGTGTGTGTGGTGTGTGTGTGTGTGTGTGTGTGTGTGTGTGTGTGTGTGTGTGGTGTGTGTGTGTGTGTGTGTGTGTGTGGTGTGTGTGTGTGTGTGTGTGTGTGTGTGTGTGTGTGTGTGTGTGTGTGTGTGTGTGTGTGTGTGTGTACAAACTCATGATCAAAATTAATCCACTCATATGTCGATAAATTATATTCTATTTGGACAAAAAAATATTTAGGAATACATAAGTACTTAAGAGTCATAGATGGCCCAATTCTTAATCTATTAGAAGAAGGGAGTCTTGATCCAATTTTGTATTTTAGTATTTCGAAGGAAATAATTATCGTAGCATTAAGGAACTATTTTGAAATATGTAGAAAATATGTTTCATGCAACTTAATTCGCTATCTTGTAGACCTTTGTGATGATGTTTATGAGTGTGCTGATGAAAAATATGTTTTGTTCTATAGCTAATCATGTTGTTAATACATACCAAAGGGAGGATAAAAATATAGAGGCTAAAGATCATTCATACTAGAAATTGAGAAAATCATGATGTCGGTGTTTTAACTACTTTTAATGTGGGTATGCAAAGGTTTATGATGAGTGAAATATCTCTTAAGGTAGTGATGGCACCTAAGAATTCATTTTTATTTTCTGTAGGATACCATTGTTACACCTTGAGGAGCTCAATGCATGTTATAAATAGACAAAATAATGTAAGAATGAAATAGAATTTTTTTAAGTCAATGCAATAGGTTACAAGTTAAAGGACATGTTAAACTACTATGATATCAATTTCACCAAGCTCCCTGATTAGGAGTTTGTTATTTTAATTTATCATGACAATATACTATAGCTTCAGGGTTATGATAATTTGATGAATCCATTCAAGATTACAATGATCAAAATTTCATCCATGCATTCGTAGCTATATTTGGCAATAACTTGATTGTTCGAGATATCACGCGAGAGCTATTGGGTAGCCAGATTGTTTGGTGAGGATAAAAGAAATATTGTTAAGCTTTTACCTTATTGGAGAAAGGATGATCCAATATTGGAGGTTCTTGGCTCTGTTATTGACAAGGCAAAGGCTAGATTACAATTTGCGATCGTAGGTAGGTTTGCTGGCATCAGAACCAACATTGATTCTGTTCTAGTATGGTGTGGAAGGAAATGGGGGTGTATTGTGGACGTAAGATCCCTAGATGGAGATGGTTTTCTTGTAAGCTGTAGCGCTCGCGCGACGACGACCGCGCCACAACAATAAAAGACCCGAAATGCGACTAAATTTTTTTTTTTTAAATTTTAAGCAAGGTAGAGGTTCGTGCTTAATTTGTTTTACCTGCAAGTTTTGAGACCTGCTGACCTAGGAAGCAGATAAGCTTCATTCTTTAACTTGTATTCCGCTCGCGAGACAAAAACTACATGATCGTCGCAATTTCATCTGCTCGAGGTTTACTTCAACATTTGCCATTTCGACTCCTTAACGGAAAGACTTCGGGTTTCAGCATGGAGTTACAAGACTTCATAAGGGTATCTGGATCACTGATCCCGTATTCACATTATGCTCCATTTTATAAGGAGGTAAAAGCATCTAGGGTAGATGCATGTATCATGGTTTTATTGCTCTCTTTCTTTTGATATAGTTTAATGTATATCTGTTGAGGTATGTAGCATGGTTAACGCAATTACAGCTATTCATGACGACCTTTTGAAATCTCTTAACATAAATCATCAATATCTCTACAAAGGAAAGTGATACTTTTAATTTCGGTGATAAATATAAATAGATATATTATCAAGAATCTATATTCAATTGGATCTATTTCGCCTCCATGTCTTTTGTCACATCAAACGCTGCGGCCTTTTGTGCCATAATGGATTGAGCGTTAACATTCGTTCGATCTTACTTTTGTTCAATCTTTTGTTTTATTTTTTTTAGATACACATCTTGATCACTATATTTCTACTATAATCGAATTTTTTTAAAATGTGAAATTTCTAAATGTGTAATGTTATGATTTTTTTTGGGTGGGTTTACACTATTGAGCCTCACTAATTTATTAAATCTCACAAACTAGAACAAAAATGTTTACTATCAAGGTTTTGAAACATACATTAAATAAAAGTAATAATTTCTATGTAAATGGCAAGTTCTCAACTGAGTTAGATTATTCTTGATGAAATGAAGCCAATCTCTTATTATGTACATGTGATTTTGATTCAACTTTTGGACGATTTTTGTAAATGGAAACATAAAATGAAAAGAAAATGGTTGGACGAGTCCATCCATTAAAATGGAGGGCCAACTCAAATTCTAATGTTCAAAACTTATATAAGAGTATCATCCCATTCAATCATTGTCACCAATGTCATGTGTTGTTTCTATCATCCAATAAAATTTTCGAGAATGGAGTATAATATCTATTGTTTTTAAAGAAATCTAGCCCATCTTGATCATGAATTTTATGGAAATTTATATTATATACAATTCCCCACCAAATCTATAAAATTTGACATTATACTACACTGTAATATCCAAACTTTTATATACATTGTAATTCCTTGATGTTTAGTAAACCTAATATCTATAATCTCTTTGGTAAATGTTAACTTTTGGAATTTTGTGGATTAAAAGAGCCCAAGCCATTTCAGGGTCATCTGAGAATGCCATCCTCTACTAATTGGGAAGCCTTACACATTAAGGGGTGATTAGATAGTCTAAGCATGTTTGACATAGTTTTTTAAACTTGATATCAAAAATTTAGGTAGTTCGAGAGGTTTTACACCATATTTTGTAGATGATAGAGATGATTTCCCTTAGCCACTTTTGACATAACAGAAGTTGACCTACTTGTGGCAATAAGCATAACTTATTGTGATTGGAAATGAAGAATTTACTAGTTGAATTTTATCGACATCAAGCTATGTTGAAGATCTACGAGTTGCCATTTTCTACAATATTGCAACCTCGCCACATGAACATTTGCTGAATTTAACATTTACTTCTTGAGGTGGAGACCACAAATCTGTTTGTAAAAACCACTCATGGGGAGAAGAAAAAAATGCATTATTTCATCTTTCAAAATAAAATAATATATTTGGGACATGAGGATCTCCATGTAATTAAATGAGCCTTTGCATTTCATAGAAAAAATAGCAAAAGTTACATGAAAGAGACCTATATTGGGTCACTTCCTTGTTGAAAAAATATTGTAAACAAGGTGCTCAAAATCAGAAACACTAGGTTGAACTATAAGGTTTTTCAACATACATTGGATATCTATGACAGGGGCCAGTTGGGCCAAGTCGCCAATAAGAATGATCAATAAGACTCTTCAATCTAAAACCCATTACCTAAATTTCAAAATATGATTTTTTAGATAGTTTCTTTAGTTGTAACATGAGAACCACAACACGGATTTTGACACATCTTCATTGTCACATAATTTTTCCAATGTAGCAAAAGCTTATTATAGAATTTGACATCTAGCGATAACATATTCGTTGATGGAAGGTTATCAAGACACATGTATAATTACAAAATTAAAGCCAATCTTCAAAGTTCATTTGCAAGAATTAAAACGTATCTTTGACATCACATAAATTTGATAAATTGGTGTAGAAAGAAGTGGAAAACATTCAGGGAATTTGACATGAGACAATGAAAAATCTGATGACGTAAGATTTCTGAATTCTCACATGCATTAAATTTCTAAGGAAGAATCTCACACATGGATTGATGTGTGCCAAAAAAAATTGGATTCAAAATGGATATAATAGATGAATTTAGGGGAGCTGGTAAGCCTAATTGAAAGCTATCAATAACTCAAATCCCTCCACCATCTATTGAAGACCACATACATACCCTTAAGACAATACTTGAACAAGTAACATAGTACAAAGTAAAAATTCAAAAACGCATAAACAGACATAATTTTGTGGTGTGTGTGTGTGTTTGTGTGTGGTGTGTGTGTGGTGCGTGGCCGTGACGTGGCGTGCGTGCGTGCGTGCGTGCGTGCGTCGGTGCGTTCGTGCGTGCGTGCGTGCGTGGTGTGTGTGTTAGGGACAAGAGATAAATTCAAAAACGCATAAAACCAAATATTTGGGTGTGTGTGTGTGTGTGAAGTGGTGACAAGAGTAAATTTTCAAAAACGCATAAACAAAAATCTTTGTGTGTGTGTGTGTGTTGGTGTGTGTGTGTTGTGTGTGTGTGTGTGTGGTGTGTGTGTGGGTGTGGTGTGTGTGGTGTGTGTGTGTGGGGTGTGAGAGAGTGTGACAAGAGATAAATTCAAAACGCTAAAACAAAATGTTGTTGTGTGCTGTGTGTGTGATGTGGTGTTGGGGGGTTGTGGTGTGTGTGTGTGTGTGTGTGGTGTGTGTGTGTGTGTGTGTGTGTGTGTGGTGTAGTGTGTGTGTGTGTGTGTGTGTGTGTCTGTGTGTGTCTGTGTGTGTGTGTTGTGCGTGTTGTGTGTGTGTGTGTGTGTGTGTGTGTGTGTGTGTGTGTGTGTGTGTGTGTGTGTGGTGTGTGTAGTGGGTGTGTGTGTGTGTGTGTTGTGTGTTAGTGTGTGTGTGTGTGTGGTGTGTGTGTGTGTGTGTGTGGTGTGTGTGTGTGGTGTGTGTGGTGTGTGTGTGTGTGTGTGTACAAACTAATGATAAAAATAATCCAATCATATGTCGATAAATTATATTCTATTTGGACAAAAAATATTTAGGAATACATAAGTACTTAAGAGTCATAGATGGCCCAATTCTTAATCTATTAGAAGAAGGGAGTCTTGATCCAATTTTGTATTTTAGTATTTTCGAAGGAAATAATTATCGTAGCATTAAGGAACTATTTTGAAATATGTAGAAAATATGTTTCATGCAACTTAATTCGCTATCTTGTAGACCTTTGTGATGATGTTTATGAGTGTGCTGATGAAAAATATGTTTTTGTTCTATAGCTAATCATGTTGTTAATACATACCAAAGGAGGATAAAAATATAGAGGCTAAAGATCATTCATACTAGAAATTGAGAAAATCATGATGTCGGTGTTTTAACTACTTTTAATGTGGGTATGCAAAGGTTTATGATGAGTGAAATATCTCTTAAGGTAGTGATGGCACCTAAGAATTCATTTTTATTTTCTGTAGGATACCATTGTTACACCTTGAGGAGCTCAATGCATGTTATAAATAGACAAAATAATGTAAGAATGAAATAGAATTTTTTTAAGTCAATGCAATAGGTTACAAGTTAAAGGACATGTTAACTACTATGATATCAATTTCACCAAGCTCCCTGATTAGGAGTTTGTTATTTTAATTTATCATGACAATATACTATAGCTTCAGGGTTATGATAATTTGATGAATCCATTCAAGATTACAATGATCAAAATTTCATCCATGCATTCGTAGCTATATTTGGCAATAACTGATTGTTCGAGATATCACGCGAGAGCTATTGGGTAGCCCAGATTGTTTGGTGAGGATAAAAGAAATATTGTTAAGCTTTTACCTTATTGGCAGAAAGGATGATCCAATATTGGAGGTTCTTGGCTCTGTTATTGACAAGGCAAAGGCTAGATTACAATTTGCGATCGTAGGTAGGTTTGCTGGCATCAGAACCAACATTGATTCTGTTCTAGTATGGTGTGGAAGGAAATGGGGGTGTATTGTGGACGTAAGATCCCTAGATGGAGATGGTTTTCTTGTAAGCTGTAGCGCTCGCGCGACGACGGACCGCGCCACAACAATAAAAGACCCGAAATGCGACTAAATTTTTTTTTTTTTTAAATTTTAAGCAAGGGTAGAGGTTCGTGCTTAATTTGTTTACCTGCAAGTTTTGAGACCTGCTGACCTAGGAAGCAGATAAGCTTCATTCTTTAACTTGTATTCCGCTCGCGAGACAAAAACTACATGATCGTCGCAATTTCATCTGCTCGAGGTTTACTTCAACATTTGCCATTTCGACTCCTTAACGGAAGACTTCGGGTTTCAGCATGGAGTTACAAGACTTCATAAGGGTATCTGGATCACTGATCCCGTATTCACATTATGCTCCATTTTATAAGGAGGTAAAAGCATCTAGGGTAGATGCATGTATCATGGTTTTATTGCTCTCTTTCTTTTGATATAGTTTAATGTATATCTGTGAGGTATGTAGCATGGTTAACGCAATTACAGCTATTCATGACGACCTTTTTGAAATCTCTTAACATAAATCATCAATATCTCTACAAAGGAAAGTGATACTTTTAATTTCGGTGATAAATATAAATAGATATATTATCAAGAATCTATATTCAATTGGATCTATTTCGCCCTCAATGTATTTTGTCAATCAAACGAGGAGGCATTTTGTGCAAAAAGGGACAGCCCGTGAGGGCGTTTACCACCAGCGACTGTCCAACTGAGTTTTTCTTTGTTCAATATCGAATGCATCCTCAAATTTGGGGTTCTACTACAGTTTTGTTTTTTTTTTCAGTTATTTATTTTATTGGTTTGCTGTCCCAGCCTGCTTCCAAAATGCGTTTGTCCAACTATGTTGTTATCTGATCAATATTGAATGCGCCTTCCTTATCCGGGACACTACCTTCAAGAAATGTATATCGATACGTTGGAGGACAGTGAGAGAGGGGGTGCCGGAGAAGTTTCAGGAGATAACTTATCTTCTGAGCTCGTCCACAATTGCAAATACTCTGGCCAGAAGGCATATTAAAACATGTGGACAAATGGTTTGCAGGTAATCAGGTAAAAAACAACGCAGTTCATGTATTAAACAAGGAAGCAGGGATTATAGGCACAAGGTCTGGAGATAAGTGGTGATGGCTTCCTTGAAGGTACGAAGCACAAATTAGACTTCAACAGGTTTCCTGTCTAAGTACAATGTTGCTGGTTTGAACAGATAATTTTCAAGTCAGTGGCTTCCATGACTGTTAATTTTGCTGAGTGGCCCATCCATTTCTAAATGTGTACTTGCGGTAATAAAAGAAAATAGGGCCACAACCAGATTGACCACGCTGCAACTATGCAAACTATTGTGTTGAAGGATGTGGGGTTCATTCCCTAAATATTAATTAATGGCACATTGATATCAATATAATTTATTCTTACTAAATTTATTAGTTTTTTTTTTTTGTATTACTTAAATACCCATTGTATTGCCGGTATTAGTTTCCTATTAGGGGAGAGATGGGTAAGAACTATTTGAGCTATAGAATTTTGTGTTATAACCTCTTTCTTCATATTGCCAATAGGGGTATTTGTATGAAATATCAAGCGGGTTCGATCTCCTTTTATAATTTGCAAATATATTGACAATGATTCCATAAATGAGAAACATAAGGAGCTATAGCCTTGATGATTTCATGGTTATATTGGAGACAATTTAAAACTTAAATCCTTTCTTCAATGGCACAAGAATGGGAATACACTACATGCCACTTATAATACACCTCTTTTTAAAACAACAAAATGAGATCTAACATGCATATTTTTTTGTAGTTCATTTCCAACATTCCACAAGAATTCGACAACAATTGCAATGAATTTTTTTAGAGTAAGAAAAAACTACCAATTCAATGTAACTTTTCCTTCAAATCTTATACAACATGTCCTACTTCATGTAGGAAACATATCTATAATAATGGAAGCTAGAGAAAACAAGGTAATATTACATTTCTTTCTCCACTCAAGGTGGGTAATTACATGATGTCTTCACATTGTCAACAACAAGGTTCAAGTGCTCCAAAGAGTTCTTCTTCCATGCTCCAAGTTCCATGAAGATCAATCACAACCAATATAGGGGGAGAGGCAACACTCTCCTCCCAACCAAATCTCAATGGAGAAGAGAAGCAATCTCCTCCATTGACCCCGAGCCCCAAACACAACACAATGAAGGGGTGGTTTCCACTCAAGGAAACAATACATGCTTCCACAATACAAGTTCTTCACAACATTCAAGCTAAAATAGAAGCACAAAGAGACACACAATAACATCAAACATTACACAAACAAGGCTTGCAATCCAAGCCAACAAGAGAAGGAGCTATGGGAATATTTTCCTTATGCCTCCCAAATGAGATGAGATGCCCATCCAACAACCTCCACAATATAACACAAGCCCCTAAGACTCTTATGCCTCCCTCAAGTACCCCCGTTTTCCTCCCATACTCTTATGCCTCCCTCCTCTTATGGCTCCCTCAAAGACAAGGTAGAATGTAAACATTCCTACCAAGATGGGCATCCCTCTCAAACTCCCTCCACAATATCCTAATCTACTCTTTTGCCTCCCTCATGTGTATTCCCATAGACCTCTCCTATACTACACAAAAGCATTCAATCCATCTTTCACAATATACCAAAGTAAACATGCATTTTTTTTCACAATTTTAGCATAGAAGCAATAATAATATGAAGCAAAAACAAAGGAGAGGGTTTCCTACCTCTCCATTGGAGTAGCCTAAACCAAGACCTTGTCCAAGCTTCTTCCCAAATCAATCCAAGCATGCAAGTCCAAAAACTCTCTTATCTCTTTCTCCTAATTCTTCTCTCTCAAAAATCACAAAAGAGAACTCTTCAACAACACAAAAACAAAGCTCCAACCCCCTCCACAAGAGAGGAAGTTTCAATAAATAGATCAAAGGTAAGGGTGAGGGTGATGTGGCTCCATGTAGGATGCCACATCACACATCTCAAACCATCTCCCAAGGTCAACTCAAATCCCAAAACACCATAAATGGGTGGTTGGGTTGACATGACAACTCTCTTCCACAACCATCCCTTTCCCATGTGCCTTAAGGCACAAATAAATGCAAAATGAAGAAAAAGTGCACTCCCAAGTCAATATCACTTCCCAAAACAATAACTAATCCCTTTTTGGGCTTCCCAACCCATAGATATGGTTGGTAAGGGGTTTTGGGAAGTGTGGGACAAGTTTAACTTGTCCCACAAGTCCCCCAAAATTGCCCCTCAAACTCAAATTCGAGTTTTCAAGAGATTTGGAGTGGTCAACAACTCAAGATAAGCATTCAATACAAGAGACAACACATGCTCAAGAGCCAACCAACAAAATTTATTACACCCACATGACTAAACAAGATATTAAATTAATCTAAACTTTACTTAGCAAAAGTAATAAAAGAAGGCATCCCAATGAAATCACCTACTAAAGTAAATAAACAATTAAATAAAATTTCTCAACCCCCATGGTCACATTAGAACATTACCCCCCCTCAAGAAAATTTTCTCAACACATACAAGAACAAGCTAACACAATACAGTTTACAAGTTGCCTTGACGACCAATGTTGTAACCACCCGAAATTTTTGTGTGTTTGCGTCCCCAATACCCCCCCCAGCCTGACCCCCCCCACCTCTGCGGTCATA
>CM034150.1:641989734-642000840 GCA_019776745.2 Taxus chinensis | reverse complement strand
GGGTGCATAGGACCAGTTATATAGACTAAGTCCCTTTTTGAGACATTAAGTTGGCACGGGGTGCCAACCTTATGACCTGACTAACATGGATATGACATGCTATATTGATATAATGTTGTTTTGATAGATACACATGGTTGATATTATAGGATTATGATTTGCATATATTTTAATCTAGGTTGCAAGAATGAATTATATTTATAGTTATCTAATTATGGAAGCTTATTGGTAAAAATTAATTGTTAGAGTTTGGTATGTGTGCGTATTTTATTTGGCTTGAATGATGAATAGTGAATAACAAGTATATGGATAATTGCTGTAAGTAAGATTATTTTTCAAGTTCTATTGAAAATGTATAATCACGGAGATCATGGTGAACTTATTTTATGTTGATAAATTAATCTTGGAATGTGTGTGTGTGTGTGTGTGTGTGTGTGTGTGTGTGTGTGTGCGTGTGTGCAATAGTTATAATTGATATATATATATATATATATATATATATATATATATATATATATATATATATATATATATATATATATATATATATATGTCATTTCGGGTAGGTGTGTGTTTTGAGTGTATAGATGATGAAAAGGTGTTTGGGAGATTAGAACCCAAAAATAAACAAAAAATAAAACAAATAAAAGAGGATAAAGTGGGACTAACTCACATGAGGATCATTAGCCAAAATTGGGTCACTTGGGATCATAAAATTGGTTAGGGGATGTAATTGTGTAAAGTAACCTTAGTTTTGTAATGTTGTCTTTTCTTCCTTGATTTACGTTTATTTTTCCTTTGTTTTAACCTTTGGATTGACTAGTTTTTCTATCTTTCATATTTTGATTTAATTAGTTGTCAATTGGATTGTTAAATTGAACCCTTTTCTATTTTTGGGATGTTGGGAATCTTGTTTTATGGTTGGAAAGTTTTCCATTTGTAGAAAAATCAAATTTGTCCTTTGAGGGCAATTTTAGAAGGTGTGTGGGATAAATAAACCTTGTCCAACAATCCAAAAAAATTCCCATACACCTACCCATAGGGTTGGTGTACCTTTTTATGACACTTTGGCTATTTGAAGGATATTTTGTACATCATTTATGGTTTGTGATCTTTCACTCTTTTCAAAATGAGATTGAGTAAGTACTTTTCTTATCTTTTTTACATTTGGGATTTGGGATTATTTATGATGATTTGGTGAAGTGACATTTTGGGATTTTTGAAAATCATGTTTTATGGATGTGCATCATTTATTTTATTTATGTATTTTTGTGTGAGGATTTTGGGAAATGGGTTGATTATGGGTCAAATCATGTTAGATTTGAAGTAATGGTTTTGTAAGGAGGACCCACGTGATTGTGTAAGGGCTTTCTTTTCAAACTTGGGATTGGGTTTATTTTTGGGGATAGAGCATTCCACATGGCATGATCCTAAGGGACCTTCTTCCTTGATTTTTTTCTATAAATTGGAGTCTTGTGCCTTGTTTGGGGGAGTTTAATTTTTCCTAGGGAGGTGTATCATTTTGAGGATTACTTGGAGGGCTTATGGGATTGTTGGAGTGCTTGGGAATGTTTTCTTTAAGATAATTTTGGGACAAGTAATTATTAGGTATGCCTTACCCATTTGATTTTATAATTGTAATGGAGTTTCTACTCCTTTAACTAATTTTGAAATCGTGATTTTTATTACCCACTTGGGTACGTGCTATTTTATTGAATAAGTGTTGTGTAGAAGCTTGCATGATTCAATTGTGGGCATGAAAGTGGTGTTGTGTGTGGGGGAATGTGTCTTACCACTAGAGGGATAAGTATTGTCTCAAATTGAGGGATATGTTTCATCTTTAGATCATGTTTTGGAGGAACCAAGGGATGTGGCAACTAGTCCTAGTAGAGCTATAAGTGGTTTTCAACATGGGAGGTATGAGTGTGGATCCACTTCATATTTTTATTTTTGTGGAGGAACCAAAGGCTAGGTACCCTCTCCTAGTGGATCGATAAGTGGTATAAGGTGGTACTTTCTTCCCCATTTCAAACCATAGTTGGTTTTATCATGTGTATTGACTTCTTTTTCATGGTCACCATACCTAGTTGTTTGTCTCCTTTGCTTACTTGATTATTGTGAACATTTTTTGCATAGTTGTGTGTGTTTGGGTGTGGAGTTCTTTTCGAAGCTCATTTTTTGGTTCTTGAGCCCTTTGTGAGTAAGGGAACTTATTGGGAAATGGGGATGAGATCATTCCCCCATTGCATGTCTGGGCGGTAAGTGTCATTGGATTCCTCCTTTTTCTTGATATGTGAGTGTTTTGATGAAGAGTATCGAATGTGAATGAAGTTTTGGATAGAAGTTTGTTATTGGTTTTTGTACAACTTCCACCTTGAGCCATTTGGATGCCTTGTAAATTGTTATAAAAGGGTTGTCCAATTTTGTTATTGTGAATTCTTGTGAGAATTGTAAATAAGTGGAAATGTATTTTTGTAAGTGGCATTCAGATGTATATGTGGAAAATTTGTGTTGAAAATTGTAATCGCATGGTTAATAAACAATGTGAAGATTACTTTTCATTTCTCTCTTCTTTCTTGAAAGATTTATTTATATAAGTGTATGAAATTTCATGGGAAAAGAAATAAACAATATTTGGTTGTATGTTTCGCGTTTAAAGTTTTATTGTGAAAGGAAATACAAGAATTGTTGCATTTGAGACTTGTATGCTTTTGCAATGTGTTATATTCCTTGCAAATGAGGAAATGAATTCTCTACTCTAACATCATTGGAATGGTGCTTCAGAATGGTACACTTCACATTTAGTAAATAACGTTATGAATAGGTTTTTATAAGTTTTATTATGAACTTAAAGTTTTTAATAAATCAGAAATGAGATTTTCAAAATTGGTGTACCCTTTATCTAGCTAAATTTGGTTATGAAAGCTACTTGGAATAACTATTGGAAATTTGTAGTTTCACAAGAAAGCTTTTTAAGTTCAGAGAATGAGTGATCCTAATTTGTATTTGTAATAAGGATGGAATTTAATGATTAGGTGAACCAAAGTTTTAATAACATGGTAAATATATGTTCATTTGGGTAAATGAAATCATTTTAAACTAGAATTATATTAGTGAGTTATTAGGATCTATATTCCTTGAGGGCTAAGATTGTGTATATAGCCCTATTAATCGATAAAAAAACATGTACAAAACTAGTATAATATTGATATATAGACTTTTAGACAATAAACAAGTCATTCTATAAGAAAACTAAGGTTTTAGAAAATTTACACTAACTAAACAGATGCAAACAAAAATGTCTATATTAAATAGATATATGTATAAGAATTTTAGTGAATATCATCTTATTAATCAATTCTAGTTTTTAAAACATGATACAAAAAAATATAATAATATAAATGCTATATATTATATACAAAGATATTGTAGATATAATAATATATATCGATATTGTATATATTAAATTACAAAGATAATATAGTATAATATATATATATATATGAGTGGATGATATACAAATTAAATAGTCTTAAGATACTTAAGAATATATATATATATATATATATATATATAAATTAATTATTTCAGGTTATAATTTGGAATATATTATTATTATTATTATTATATATAACTTAATTAATTGTTTTAATTTATAAATTGAAATAAATCATATATATAATAATAATAAAAAAAGTTTGGGGGGTGGGAGGGCTTGGCCCA
This sequence comes from Taxus chinensis, assembly GCA_019776745.2. NCBI lineage: Eukaryota > Viridiplantae > Streptophyta > Pinopsida > Cupressales > Taxaceae > Taxus > Taxus chinensis. The sequence goes on along the minus strand of CM034150.1, from coordinate 641,997,117 downwards.
TACCACCCCACCGAATGGCTTGTATCAATATAATTTTTTTTTCAAATTGCTTGTATTCGATACAAGAGAAGAAAATTGCTTAGTGAGGGAGATAGGAAATAAAATTGAGGAAATTATTTCAATTGAAAAATAATATGGAAATTTTTGTTGCATCAAAATCAGAACATTTCACTTGTAATCAATCAGAATAAACCATTTGCAAAGAAAGAAGAACAATCAACAAGAAACACAAAGTATTATTGCATCATGTTGCACAATTTACAATGCTCCTAGAGTAAAAGTTGAGTTGGAGATATAACAGTAGTAGTTAGGGAATAGAATAAATGGAGGCACTTACTTCTAGAAAGACAATGAGAGCTAGCAAACAAACATTAACCATCCTCTTGAAATGAGGGTGTCATTCATATTTATAGTTCTGTGACTCTCCATTCATCTCCCCCACATGACATTTCATCTTCCCTCATGAGTGTTGACCTCTCAAGTTCCTGGCATGACCTTTGGTGTTCCTTCATCGCCTGATCACATCATCTTCAAGTTGCTCAAAATATCCTTGACGCATGACATCATTTACCTGCCACAAAAAATTCCCTCTATGCATGACATCATCTTCCTGATGTGCAACATTGGACTGGGTCACAAAAAATATGCTTGAAAAAATGACCTCATTTTTTGTGTCGCATGACAACATCTTGACCCTCCTATTGCAAGTCAGCATTTGAATTTTTTGTTGAATGAAAATGTTTCACTTTCTTGTTGCACATCAAAAAAAATTAAAAAATTTATCTCCTAGGTTTCCATGTGACACGTTAAAAACCTTTCTTTTGTGCATCAATAAAAACCTTTCTTTCATGCGTCAAAAACCTTGTTGTCGCGCGTCTCAAGCCTTCCGAACGCTTGGAATTTGCCATCAGGTGAAAAAAAATTGTCGTCGGGCATCAAAAAATTGTTTTCGGATGTCAATAGTTTGCTGACATGCATGAAAAATTATTTTTTTATGTGCATCAACAAATTTTTGTTGTCGTATGTCAACAATGAGTTGTTGTCACCCATCAGTTGTTGGCAGTTTCACTGAGAATATGTTTTCACCATTTCGGGAGCAATTTTCAACGAAAATAGGTCATTCAATATATAAATATATATATGGAAAATGAACAATTAATGCAATGAAAATATTTATAAGTCATAAAAACTAATTACTTATCATATTTTTACCCATATTTTCACTTTTTCCTCAAGGTGTGTGTGCCGATAAACTGAGTGATAGGAAGAATTTATGATCACCAAAAATGGACACATCATATGGGTCATGAAGAGAATTAAATATAATTTCATTTGAGCTTTGGTTAGGATATCAAACCTTCACTATGCTCCTTACACCTTTTAGGAAAGTTACAGCTTGTACCAGGACCTTTTTGTCGCATTTTCGGACAAGTTTTCAGCTCTCAATGCCCCCAAAACCTTTCCTTGATGATTTTAACATGAATTATGATATTCTATCTCTCCAATTCCTGGGGTATGAGATTATGAATCTTCATTGAGCTCTTGTAATTCTTTGAACAAGGTGACTAGCTTTTTCAGGATGTGCATTTCCAAATACCCTGCTCCCAACGACCCAGTTTCACATAACTTGTTCCTAAACATTGATTTTCTTCCAAAACCTTCCTAAAATTACTTAGATTATTTCACAGATCTATTACCCACTTCTTGAAGGTATTATATCTTCTTCGGACGTCTTCGGGGGTTCTCTTTAGGTGCAAAAAGTATGAAAATAGGCCCTTTTCAGGCCTTTAGGAGCAACTCCTTCCAGGTGAATCAAAATGAACTCATGAATTATTTCTCACCAACTTACTTGCACATGAAACAAAATTTAAAAATCTAGTTAGCGCATCCTTATCATCCATGATGGGGTTTACATAGTCAAAAATTGGTCGAAGGGAAGGTTCACTTTACCTAGTTCGAGGATTCTCTAAGTGTGGGCTTGATTATCATGGCCGAAATTTCAATTTTATATGCTAGGAAATTTAGCATGACAATAAAGGTAATGTATGATACCAATCCAAAACATCTCTAGTGATTTTTTTAGCTAGGATTTTGGTGTATCATATGAATCGGTTCTAATCCACTCCTTATAAAGATTACCAAAGGCCTTGATATAAAGGGTGGGATCAGTAGACCCGTCGTAAGAGATAGAAGGAGCAATGCCACCAGTATCCATGCTAGCAATATAAGGTGCTACAAAATATTGTTAGACTTCTCTTAAGAATTTTTTTTTATAGGGGGTTGTGTGATTGGCACCCTCATTAGGCCTATTTGGAAAAGGATGGGGTGTGGTGCCCTAAGATCCCATTGTAGGGAGGTTGAATAATTGAGCCATATTGGCTTGCATTTGGAGAAATTGAGTTATAAAAGCATATTTTTGTTGGCTCATCCTATCAATAAGTTGGAGAATGAGATTATTAGTGTCAAAATTAGAGGCATTTTAAGATGAACCTACTTCAGAACCTTTCCCTTTTTGTGCCCTATGGTCAAGTTGTTTGGAAATGAACTCAAGAAGACGTTTGCTAAGTATTTATTCTGATTCATTCTTGTATGGGGAAACTAAGATAGAAACTTTTGAATATCAGGAGGATTATCAAAAGCATCATTATTCTAGTTTTCTTCTTCATCATTCTTAGGTGGGCCATTACAGTGAATAAAAGGCTTCTTTCTAGGTGCTCTTACAACGTAACAGTCTATGAAAAAAGAAAACTCGGCTTCATGATGATAGGATTCAGGAAATGTCTACACAACACAGTCATAGGACCCCATGCCTAGTTATTCCATAATTAAGTGATGATCTAGCTGAGAACATCTATGAAAACGAAGGCTATAGACATAATCGACCATGTAGAAAAGTTTACACATGTGCCAAAGGAATCTGGAAGCATATAAAGGAAGACAAAAGGGATGGACCATGTAAGAAGATAAACATAGGGGCCGATGATGTTAAAACATGAGTTAACTGAAATAGACAAGATCGCCCTTGGGCGATAGTATCTGTGATGAAAGGTTTTTAAGGTTTTGTGGGTTTTTGGGTGCTTAACTGAGGTCAAAATTGAAGATGGGTGTTTTTTAAAAACTACGCTTGATCAGAAGGTTTATAGGATTCACCTTAGGTTCACCAAAGATGTATGATGGGAAAAGAATGTTTCTCAATAACTTGCACTCCTAAATCACTTTTTCTACAAGGGTGTCGATGCAACGAGTAGGAGACACACATGAACCAACACATAGTGTATAGATTTAAAGGGGCTACAACAAGTGCTAGGGTCATATATCTAGAGGGAAGTAATCCCTATACTAGGTCAACATAGGGTTTCTAAGGCCTACAATCAAGGTAGAGTAGGGCACCCTACTAAGATATCAATAATTAGCTGAGTAGAGGTATGGATCAATGATAGATAAGGAAAGTGTGCACGATATAGCTGGAATGAAAGTAAGGAAAAGCTCAAGAGTTGATCATGAATAAGAGTACTATGCTAACTAGTATCAAAACATATGTAACACTCATCTAACATAGCACAATGAGGGAAGGAGATGAACTTATCTATGAAAAATGAAAAATATAGTTAGAGCACTTGTATTGTACCTATAGGGTGGTCGCAGATGTATCTATATCTTCAAATAAGCAACATGCCAAGAGATAATCATTATTAGGTGGAGAAGGGGAACACTGTTCTTGTCCTAGACTCGCTATTGATGACCGAATAGTGCAAAAAAAACCAACCAAGAATAAGATTTTCCAATCCAATCCAAGTAAAGTGTAAGATGAACCGAGAGCTGAGTGAGAAGATGTGAAGATGGTGCAAAAGAGTGGAGTAATGGCAGTTCATAAGGTTTGGGATTCCTTCCTTTTGAATGTAAAAGTGAGGTGTGTATATATAAGACACAATCTCCTATGGGCAATGGCATTGACCAAGAAAAACATTTCATGGACACCATCGCCCTCGAGTGATGAAATTGATCAAGGATGGTAAATGAGGTGATGTGTTGTGCAAATCGAAAAAGAGGTGTCGTGGATCATGGACATGGGTGAACAAGGTGCCAAGAGGTGAAATACAAGCAATATGTCATGAATGTAATGTGTATAAGATCTAAGGGGAAAAGGATAACTAATGTAAGGACAGCTAAGGCCAAGACCAAATAGAAAAACTCTCTTTGTGTATTATCTCTAACCCATGATGATTATGTGAATAATCATTCCCCATTCCCGGTATACCCATTAAGGCACTCGCTCAAGAAATAGATGCATCAGTGACCCTTATCTAAATAAGGAAATTATTAGTAACAAGTTTGAAAGAAAAAAAGTGAAAAAGTAGGTGTATACAATAACCATATCTCAAGGGTCTAAGCCCCTACGTGCCCCATCTACTTCTCTAAATGAACACCCAACACACACACAACATTTGTATGATGCATTCACCTATGCACTCTAGATTCATGGAAAATATTGCAAACATGTTCCTTTTGATCCTACTAACACTAACACTATGTGTACATATGATGCCCTAAAACAATTGGGACTCACTCCCTCAGACATTAGCCCTCTTTCATGACCATCTTATGATTACCAAGGATACATCATGCTACTCATTTATTTTAGTGAATGAGTCCTAGCGATAAAGGTGTGGGTCACTCTTGACACCCGACATTATCCACTTCCACTTGGTTGCTCTTGGTTATAACACATTAGAGGTAAAATTCAAAAGCATGATAAAAATATCACTCACCCTCTGCACAGGAACACAGTCACCATTCATAATTATTCATTCCATGATTACATGCCTAACATGACACACCAGGCTCAACATATGTCCTAACATGGACCACTTTACATTGACGAGGAATATATCATGGTCATGTACCACTAACACATGACAAGATTCTTCTATGGGAACCAAAAACCTCTCGCCTATCATACAGCTGACCTAGGACCTATAGGATTTGATCCAAACTCTAATTATACTCTTGATTAGTTTATTTGCTACTCAAACTGGGGGGATACGTCTTTTCCCCCTCATTTCCCAGTGACACACTTTATTTATAGGTTCAAATTGACTTTAGAGGGAAAGGTTACACACCCGAACCTCACTTTGCATTCACACACATGTACACACAAAAAAAAAGACGGGGAATAATTTCTTTCCCACTTCTTCTTAATCACTCTATAATTCGTCAAAAACACTAAACATCTATATATTTCCCTCCCTAGGGGAATTCATGGATCACTCTTCTTTCTCTTCCGAGAATAGTTATTTATTTATTCCAGTAAAGGGAATAAAATCCAAAAAACACTCAAATAAGCTAAAAAATAAAAAATAGTTGCATTGCTTTTGCTTTGTTGTTTCTATTGCATGCTTATAATTTTCATGTTATACTTTTCGTTATTAGGTTAGCTTGATACATAGTATGATATATTGTTTTTCTATACACATGTGCTTTCACGTGATATATTGAGTTGAATGTAGGCTACACAAATATTGTTACATGATGCAGGATGCTTGACACTTCTCTTTTCCAGTTGTTTTGTGCCAACTGGGGGAATCCACTCTACACTTTCTTACACACAAGTGTTATCATTCCAATATTTAATGTTTTACTTCCTCTTATCGTATTAACTCAATACATACATCGTGTCATACTCTTTATTACTCTAATATGCTAATTAATGCTTCATGTATGGTAACTAGATTTCAAGTTACTTCTAAACAAGAATCATTTTCATTCTATGGCTTGTCTCTTATTTTGCATGCTTAATCTATGTTTTTACATGTTTGTGAGCAATGCCTTATGTTACTTACTTGTTTCTTATTGGCCTTGATTTCCTCGATTATATTGTGAAATTTGAGTAGTGTACCATGTATGTGACATATTGTTTGTCATGACTATTCTACTTGTGTGTCTTTGCATGTTTTTTCTTACATCTACTATGTTTATTTTCTATTTCTTGTCACTAAAAATTTGGTAGTTTTTGTTATAATATTATGTATACAATGTGCTCACACCTTTATTTCCACATGCAAGAAACCTACAACACATGTATACATCAACTACAAGTCCTCTTGTTTAGGCTGCATTCACATTGCTTTATATCATGTTCCCCAAAAAAGGGGGAAACCATCAAATGATATTTCATCCTCACAACACCTCAAAACCAAGGAAAAAAATAATAGGTACAAAATCATCTATTGAAGAGGTCTATAAAATGGCTTAGATTCATACTTGAGTTAGGAAATACACGGGAACCAAACCATACAACAAGGAAGGAGTATAGATGGGGTGACTTCGACATGATTCACTGACAAGATTTCATGTATCAACAACTAAAATGGGTGATTCTCAAACCGAATGAATACGAACCTATAATCCATATGGGAGACAGGTCAAAAGAACAACAATAGGGTAGTCACCCTACATCTCTTGATAGACTTGCATGATTGAATCTCGATGGCCCAGGGGACCATAACATATGGACGTTATGGCTCATTCCATATTCTTCTGTCCTAAGGGAAGATTTAATACTTTTCTCAATTGGTACAGTTTCTCAGGGACATTTATATGTTCTATGCTCAATTTCAATCATAGAATGCATGGTACAGTTCAAATTATGGTGGCACCAAGGGTTCATGCAAGCTAGCATCACCCTAGTATGTTGTGTCATCATTTAAAAATCAATTGGATTCATGTTCACCTATACCAACACTTATCCATTGCTCTTGTGAAATATCGAGGTGAATGATATCCTTGTAGGCTTGACTTCACATTACTATTTTTTTTGTGAAGGGATGTAGAGAAATAAGAATTTTCCCCATATAGTTCTCTTCACCATGCGGGGTGCATTGGCACTTCGTTCTATTCTCTTCGACACATTTCACTTGGGGATTGATCACCTCCAAATCCTTCCAACCAACTCCGATATAAAGTTTATCACATATCCACAACAATGGTAACGGGAATACCCTCTCCCCATTTATCAAAAAATAACCAGGTTTACACTTTCCTTTATTTTTCTTATTAATTTACATATTACTATTTTCACATTAAGTTTAAAATTTTCAAGTTAAAGTTTGATTTCATATACTATGGATATTAACTACAATTTTCTTTGCAGGTACTCATCTTGGTTAAAAAAACATGACTGGAACAAAGACAAAGTCCTAGCACAAGCACAAGGTGCTCCAAGTGAAGACAAAGTGTGTCTACACACTCAGGAGACCCTTCCTTTAAGAGCACAATTTTAAATTTCATACTTGAAGGGGGGAGGATGTAGACACTCATTTTAGTAATTCATGTCGGACAATAACCCCCCCAATTATACCATGCCCGCGGTATGTCCACACGGTC